>JADRCD010216509.1:0-18878 GCA_019843815.1 Montemys delectorum
CTGTCTGTCTGTATCAGTTTTCTAATAGCAATGCAAATTTTGTGTCTAACGTGCTTCCTTTCTTCTGGCTTTTCCCTGACTGTGGATTCTTCTGAATTGGGTTCCTCTTGCCACAGAGCTATAAGAAAGCTATAGATGAGGTTAGTACTGCTATTTCTTGGTCATGTTTTCATAAGATGTGAATATTGAGCTTATTTCCTGATGTTGACATTCAGAAAGGAAGACAGTGGGATCATGGGAAAAGTCCTCTGATATGCACCCTTGTTTGGGGGAGGAACACTCCTTCAATAGAATCCAGCTGGAGTCCCTCAGACCTACCCATAAAAAGTTCCAGAGTCCTTCACTAAGCAAAAGTATTGCTTTCCCAGTGTCCCAACTGAGCAAAACACAGGTATCAGTGTTTTGTTAATAGTGTGGTTTCTCCTTCCAGTACCTTCTAATGGCAAACCTGTATTTTCCAGCCTTGCTAGGAGATGGCCCTCAACAGTTTTACTAACAATGCAAAGAGACATAATTCTAGCACATCCCAAATTTATAGTGCGTAATTTGTGAACAAGGAGTTATCGGGTATTGTTAGATTAATTTTGTGGGGCATTAACAACACCATAAGCAGCAACATCAACCTTAGCTAATGAATCCGGTGAGTTAAGTGATCTATTTCCTTATCTGTGGAGACATTTTCCATTAGAAAAACAGATGGCTGTGTCCCTTGTAGATAGCTTACTGAGGACAGCTCCCCCACTGCTGTTTCTCAGTCCTGCTGTGAACGCAGGATAGTGCGATGGTTCTGAACAGGCAGACCTTGCAAGGGGTCCCAGACGTATGGAGCATGGGGCTCACCATTACGGTTTGGAGGCTGGAGCTCTGCAAAGTATATTTTTGTGAGATTATATGGGGAAAAGCCCTGGCTTCAGGAATCAGCAAGCTACATTTGAAGCTTGGCTCCCTTCGATGAATGCTGGCTGTGAAAAGTCTCATAATCAGTAAAATATGTACAATGGGGCTAAATCTCATAATCTGTAAAACGGGAGTAAAAATGTCTGCCCTCCTTTACCTACCAGAGTGTTCAGGGTCTTAAGGTCCTGTGTACAGAGGCAGTGTTTAACGCGGAGAGTGCTGGAGCAAGCCACTGTGGTTGTTCAGGCTTGAGCCACAGGCACAGAACTAGTTTTGCAAGTAGGGTAACGTGATTCTGTGAGGCTGGTTCTCGCCACAGTTGTGACCACCACAACATTCTTCGTGAGTCAGAAAGCCACTCTCTTGGTTAAGGGATTGCTGTTTATAAAGTAATGCTTCTCCACATGTCTACAGCCCGGGGACTGGTTATAACCACTGGGCTCCATGGTTTTGCTTCTCCCTCACAGTAGTAACGAGGATGGAGTCGGGGGGGGGGGGCTGTCCCAAGTTTGTATCAGTTGCCCCTAGAAGGAAAAGAGTAAATTATTTTCTGGTACCGGATACCATAGCTGCCAATTAAGTGGGATTCATATGAACAACTCAATGGCTTGCACAAGTCCAGAAATCAGCATGGAAATGGCCATCGTGAGGAAAGGCTCTCCCAGGTTTCCTCTGGTAACCCCGGATGTTCCACGCTTTTTGAAAATCTCTTCACTTATTTTGATGTGTTCTACCACAATCTGACAGAGATGAGAAGGGCAACTTCATACCCAAACCTCTAGGGCTGTGGATCAGAGCAAATGCCCCCAGTGAACTGACACACCCCTGGCCACTGACTCCCACTGGTCTGGACCACTGAAACACAGGAAGATGGTCCTGCCCTACCCAGCAGTTCTTAGCCCTGGTTGCTACCCATCTTTTGCTTAGGAGCTATTCAGCAAATCTGGACTCAGCTTTAGTTGTTACCCTTGAAAGTGGGGGAGGTAACACTGTTGACAATTTTGATACACAAAAGGGATGGAGCTAAACATACTCCAATTCCTAAAAGGGGTGGAGCTAAACGTCCTACAACACACAGAGGAATTCCTCATGATCAAACGGCTGTCTCTGGCCCCAAATGTAAAGGCACTGGGCTGGGAAATCTTGAGCTCCGTTTTAGCTCCCATGTTTTTCTGCAACTGTTTTCCTACTTGGATGACCCAGAATGAAATGAAAAAAGTCTTTAAACACCTTTTTAAAATGTATTTCTTGTTATTGCTAACTTAGTAGTTTAATTTTTTTTCATAGCAATAAATCACAAAGGGTAGCTGTTAAATGGGCATTACTTTCCAATGTACGGTAAAATTTCTCAATGCTGCAGTTAGTTAATAAAACTTTTGAAAACAAATAACTTACTTTCCCATAACTGAATGTGTGGCCTGCAGTCTATGTGCAGAAGCAAACATTAGTGGTATGTTTAGGGTTTTTTTTTAAATCAGGTATGAAAAATAAAAATGAAACTGTCAATTTCTAAAAATCACCCATAGATAGGTTGAAACTTAAGTGATAATTAATTACTTTGCACTGTTGGGAAAAAAAACCCACAGTATTTTGCCATATTTCCTTTTTAGTTAATGAATATTAACTAAATATTTTCATGTTAAATAGCACTTTTATTCCCCTCCCCTTTTAATACTTTTTAGCTTCAGGCTTGAGACAACCAGACAATAAATTACCATAAAAGGCTCATTATATAGATAATATTGGAATTGTCAGAGGATAAAGTGTCTTAGAAGGACCTGAGTCCAGGAGTGACAATATTGCATCATGCCTATTTTCTGCAATGTTGATATCACCCATTTTCCTCATACTGAGCAGATGAAAACTTGAGGTTCGGCTGGCCACAGAGGCTGCTGGCAATGGGAGGTTAATTTTCTTTGGGGATCATGTTTGATCACTCATTACTGCTGCCTTGAAATGTTCCTGGGTTCCCATTCTCCAAGCTGCTACCAATTAAACTGAAAATAGATTTGCAATTATTTTTAATGTTTCAGGAAAGAGCTTTCTAATAACACTGAAATAAAAAAAATTCTGATTAAAACCAAAATTATAAAGCAGATCATAATTTTAAAGTGTTGCTAAATACAGAATTTATGGAAATGTAGGTCATTTTAACAAGTGAAACTTTCTTGAAGTTATTGGGTAATGGACTTAACTAAATAATTTTAAATAGATTTAATTTTTTTGTTGTTTAATCTCTCTCTTATCTTGTTCTGAAATGTTAGAGATGAGGTAGCCATGCCCCAGGGGGAAATGTATCAGTATTTTAAATAAGTCATAGTAGAAGTATTATATTTTACTCAGACTTTTTGATAGTAGAAACAAACTCCTTTAAACCATATTCTCTCTTTAAATTACAATAAAATATAGTTTTTAATAATAAGTAACATTTTAAACATTAGTTATATTCTTGAATGGTATTATTTTATAAAATCAAAATATGTAATAAATGTGTCTGATTTGTCCTTTTTGCTAGTTTGGAAGCTCGCTGTGTCCTCTTGCTTTCAGAGTCTTGACAAATGTGTCAACAGTTCGTCCCACAGTGCCCATCCAGCATGTTCTCCATACTCCTTTTGTCTGATAAAAATAAATGTATCAGCAGCAATCAAGAGGAGATGTGCCAAAGGCTAAATCTAGATGCTAGCCTTTCCTGGTTTGGGTGCATTGCCTAAGAAAGTAGACATAGACTTGCATAAAACTATGTGTGTGAGGAGGCTCTCCCCTTTCATAGTGTGTTGTCTTTAAACACTGTTAAGCCCTTTGGATCCCATCCTAGATTCACTTTCACAGACGGCGGAGACTGGGGTTGTGTATTAGAGGGAGTGTGCATGTATGGGGAAGTCCCAGCAAGTGCCTTCAGGAAGAGAACGCACAGTTGGGATTTCTAAAAGCTTGCCCCTCATGGGGCCTTAAGTCAGGTGGCTTCAGGACATTATTGCTTTCTGTTCAAGACATGAAAATAAAACAAAATGACTCTGACACATCCAGTTGACAGCTTAAATTTTCTAGATCTTAGTGATATGCCAGGGTGATTGCTCCCTGAGTGTTACCCAAAGCAGTGGTGATTGACATGCAGGCATGGTACAGGAACGCCATGGCCTATGGGTGCCTCGAAATTATAACTACCATTATCTATACATGTTTATCATAATTTTTCTTCTGATTGGGATGATTACCTAACATCACTATGTCACAGAGGTTAATCCTACACCAGGTGAATTGGACAAAGACATTTCTGGACTGAAATAAAGAGAGAATATGGCCAATTCTTTTTTTTTTGAGAAAAAAAATGTGGGATTTAGTATTTTTCAATGAGTTTCTTTCTCCCTAACTCCCTGTCTCTTGCCGAATGCTCTGATTCCCACATGGGTCCCTAAATAGGGAGAAATGGTAAGACCAATGTCGAATTGCTTTTCCTCATCTGCATGCTTCGTGCCATGGGCAGTTTAACCCATGAAAGTAGAGCAGCCACGCTTCTGCAGAACTGCCCCCTCCGCCTTGCTCTGAAAGCATGTCCATCACAGGTAGTCAGATGTTCAGCACACTGTCTTGCAATATGCCTGGTGACTAAGCCCCGCCTCATCACATCCATAAGGCTCCAGGTTTCATCACCCTCATGGAAAATCAGAAAATTATCTCTTCCTTTGGGTGTTTCCACATTCATTTCAGCATTTCTCGTAAGGGCTTCTGCCAGGTGACTGGAATTTAAAAGTTAAAGATAAAACACCTGCTGTTCTGGAAGAGAACCGTTTGTTTGTTTGTTTGTTTGTTTGTTCGTTCGTTCGTTTGTTTGTTTGTTGCTCCTCTTGATTAACATCTCTGTGGCTCTAAATTTCAGTGGCACTAGGATTTGGGGTGGGCTGTCATTTGATGTGGTACCTTTGTCTTTTGGGGAATGACTTCATACCAAATGAACCTTGCAATCTACTCTGTTCTATGATTGATGTTAGTTTTTGGTCCAGGAGCCCTCACAAGAGAGGAAAGGCCACCATCATGGCTTTGGGCAAGAATTCCAGGATACTTGGGGAACAAATTTGAATCCCATTTATTTTCCCATTCAACTCTGAGGATGACCAATTCACCCTCTCAAAATAAAAAGAAAATGCCACGTTTGTATGTATGCGCATGCACACAGCATGGCATGCACATATATGCACATGCATAGTCAGTCCCAGTATAGCTATTGGTTTTGAACTAAGTTCGAATTGATTTCATCTCCTGTCTCTTAGCTTCTACAGACCACAAACATTGTTTTCGTAGTTCCATACAGTAACTGTGTTTGTCACGGTTCTCTATAGAGCTTCTTTCTTTTTTTCCTTGTTGCTTAAGCTGGAGCAATGACTGGCTGGGAGATACAGCTTTGGTTGTAACTACACTTCATGCGCTTACAAATTTTTCTTTTTGTAGGATCTGACGGCATTAGCCAAAGAATTAAGAGAACTCCGGATTGAAGAGACAAACCGCCCACTGAAGAAAGTGACTGATTACTCTTCCTCCAGCGAGGAGTCAGAGAGCAGTGAGGAAGAAGAGGAAGATGGAGAGAGTGAGACGCACGATGGGACCGTGGCTGTCAGTGACATACCCAGGCTAATGTAAGAAACATTTGTTGTTGTTGTTCTGAGATAGCATCTATATAGGTTGTGCCTGAGCTTGCCCTGCATTTCTGTGCTTGAGCTGGCCTCCTGTCTCTGGAATACCAAGTAACAAACGCCATGTCTGGGTTGAGACTGTTTCTTAAAGGAAGACCAGGAAGCATGAGAAACCCTAGGTGGATATGAATCACACATAGGTCACTGGCAAAGAGAACTGGCTTTGGGGAGTTGAGTTCTTATTGGGACATAGTTCTGTAACTATCTCTCTGCATAAACTCAGTCACCTGGCATGTATATTTCACTGCTTGCCCATTGCTATTGGACTCACTGTCCTTCAGATGGCTCTTTCTTTGTTCTTTTCACCTCTAAGACAAACAAGAATGAATGCACATGGCAACAGATGTTAGTCCCCACACACACACACACACACACACACACACACACACACACACACACAGACAAAAGAATTAGGAGGCAAATAAACATTTAAGGACATTCCTAGTGTTACTGTTTTTCCATCCTTTTCAGTGTCTATTTTATTTGATCCCTTTTCTTTTTCTTTTTCTCTTGTATGTGTATGTATGTACATGTGTTTATGTTGACATGTGTGCAGTGTACATATGTGCATGTCCAGATGGAGGCCAGAAGTCAGTGTTGGATGTTATTCTTCAGATGCTGTTTGCCTTCTCTTTTGAGACGGATTCTCTCATTGGCTTGGTGCTCACTGTACCTCCTGTCCCCACCTCCTCAGTTCCCAGGACTATAAGTGTGCACCACCAGACCTGGCCTTCATGCTTTCATGGGAGGCGTTGTACTGACTGAGCCATCTCCCTAGACCCTGATCCTTTTGTCTGTCACCAGCATCGTCATGTACTCTGGTCAGATCTTCTCCATCTTATCTTTATATATTTTGTCTCTATGTATATCTGCCTATATTACCCTAAGTCATAGTCTTCCTTGAACTTGTCCTTCTTTCTTCTCCCAGAATGAATAGAAAGCTCCATAGGTTTTTTTTGTTCACTACAGTGGATTCTTGGGTTAGCTGTTGACATCTCATTCTTTTTTGCTTTCCTAACCCCTCTGAAAATAAACACAAGGCCTCCTTTCCCTGGTCTACCATAACATTAATGAAATGCAACACTTCCTTCCTCCTCTTCACGCTCATTCCCCTCCATTTCTTTGGATTGGCTATCAGTATTTATCCCCAGAACATACTCTACTGAGAGAAAATGTCACAAGACCATAATTATTGTCCTGCTCAATAGACTATAAGACAGGGGTGGCCAGTCTGGATGATGCTGCCCCAAGTAGTTCTGAGAGGCAAATCCAATAACCTTCATTGTAAATTCATGCTTGTAATTTGACTGTTGGTTATTTAATTATTGACAGCTATAAATATGCTAAGATATGACAATTAAAACAGTTTGTATTAAATTGTCTTTTAACAGCAAATAAAATTGTTCTACTAAGCCAGAACAACTCTACACACATGCTGATTGTTTCCATTTTGTCTTGACTCAGCACTGTTCAATTCTTCTAGCATATGCTTGAAATTCCCTTTAAACAATGGGCATACAGCTATCAGAATAAAAGCTGACGATGAAATTAAAAGATTCCTAAAATTCCTACAACATGTTAAATGCTGTGCTGAGGAGGATGAGCCATTGGAGGGCATAGGCTTATATTCTGCCTTTAGACATCATGTTCTTCTTTACAAAGATAAATTATACATGGGAGAATGCAGGATAATCTACTCATTTGGGTTAGATAATTTGTGGGAAAATGTAATAGCATCATAAGCCCCTATCATATTTTGTAACTCTGTGAATGATGTTTCCCCTCCATCCTCTAAAGGAAAACTAGAATTTACCTTTCAGGGCAGAACATCCATCCATCTTTCTAACATTCCCCCAAACAGATCACATTGTGCTTCTCCGTGTCTTTCTGCTAGTCTATACTTTTGGAGACCACCTACCCATAGCACAGCCAGCTGTGAAGAGCCATCCTTCCTGTCCCTACCTCCCACTTCTCCATTCACTGTTCTCTCTCCAGGAGCCTAAGTTTGTATGCAGTATCTTGAGTCAGGATTGGCACCTTCTCCCTCTTTGAACTGCAGAGATCCTTGAGGATGGGGATAGTAGCTGTAGGTTGACCAGATAGCTCAGGGATTAAGACTCTTCACTGCTCTTTCAGAAGATGGAATACAGGCCTGATGCCTACATCAGGTGACTCACTAGAGCCTATAACTCCAGCTTCCAAGACCTGACACTCTCTCCTGGCCTCCACAGTTACCCTTCACATGTGGCATATACTCACAAATGCATAGCAACGAAAACAATTTTTTAATAAAAACGTGAAGTCTGGGTGGTGACCATGTCCTTCTAACACAGTTCACTTTGTACAGTCTTACACAATGCTGTTTAGATTATGATAGCCACATAGCTTTCTTTCCTTCCATTCTCACTAAAATACCACACATGGCCACCTACTCTGCTACTGTGGCGCCCCCTTTACAAGTCCTCCGCCATCTTGTGCCTTCCATGCTCTGGGATGACCTGCCGTGCTTTATCTCTCTGTCTCTACAAGCCCTTGCATTCCTGAGACCAATGATGAAACTTCAACATCCATACAAGTACTGTGTCCTTCTCTAGTGCATCCCTTTCCGTGGAGCAATAGCACCTGCCCTATCACCCTCTTTCTGCCGTGGAGTAGATCTGTAGCACTCTTTTGATCTGATGGAGGCTAACTGCTTTAGTTGAGGAAGAATACCTTGGCCAGCCTTTCTATCCACTACTCTTTGCCAAACCAAGGACCTTTTGGAAAGCAGGTGCCCAAAACGCACGTATTGAACTGAATTGAGCTGAATTAAATCAGGACCTCCAGGAGCACTTTGACAAATCCAATTAGAGGGAATTATTGTTCCAAACCAGTAGTCTAATTACGGGAAGCTTCCCGTATTTTTTCCTTTTAAATCAATGGTGGGATTTTATTGTTTGTTTTGATTTAATTTGGTTTTTTTTTTTCTTACAATCTTTGTAGGATTTTGGATAGCTAATTTTTCCTAGCCAATCTTTATATTAAGAAAAATGATTTCTAGAACAAGGGGTAGTTAATGCAATAAGATTTCCTATCCAAGGTCTATATTAAGAAAAATGATTTCTAAAACAATAGATATTTAATGCGATATATTTGTTGTTTGAGCCCTGGACACTTTTTTCTTACCATTTTTTGTTGTTGTTGTTGTTGTTGATAAACATTACACTTTTTAGAGTGATTGCAGTTTTATACGAAAATCAAAGTGGTGACAAAGTTCACAGTGACTACTGTATCATCTTCTCCACATAATCTCTAGGAGAAGTGAGCACTGCGTGTGTTAGAACTACTGAACAGGATCAACATGGACTGCTCAGGTTGGCTCAGCTTGCTTAGCATTGAACCTGATGGCTTTGTTTGACCATGGTGCATTTAGTTGTCACAACATCTTAGACTCCTCATGGCTGGGACAGTTTCTCAGGCTGTATTTCTGTCTGGAAGGAAGTGCTAAGGGTTACTTAGGTGTATTGCAGAATGCTTTTCTTCGGGAATTTTGAGGTTGCTTAGGCCAGTGCCTTTTCCACCCTCTGTCTACTGCACTGGAATAGTTCAGACATGTGTAAAGCAGATTCTTGTGTCATAGTTTACATGCTTACCTGGAAGCCTTCAATGTCATTTTTAAGTTTTTAGATTTATTTATTTAATTTTATGTGTATGAATATTTTGCCTGCATGTGTATCTGTGCACTGTGTACATGCCTGGTAAAAATCAGAAGAGGGTCTTAGGTCCGGGAAATGGGAGGTAGAGATAGTTGTGAGCTGTCATTTGGGTCCTGGAAATTAAATCCTAGTCCTCTGAAAAATCTACAGATATTCTTAATTTCTGAGCCATCTGCCCAGTAACAACCAAGCTCATTTTTTAAATGTATATTAGAATGTATTATTTCAGCTATAAAGTTCTATGACTATCAAAACAGAATTATTTTCCTTTCCTATACTAACCACTGGATTATCAAAACTTATGTTGCTATATCCTAGTGAATCTGCTACCAAAGATATGACAGAAGTTGGCATTGGTTGTCTGTCTAGTTGTCTACGTGTATTTATAGCTAATGATCCATCAATTTATAAAAGACCTGTGCTTTCACAGTAAGCCTGAATTAAATCTCTACTAGGGACACTAAAAAATGCCTTTGGTCCTAAAACATTCAGTCATGCATGTACTGAACATCTTGTCATGCCTCTTAAGTGGCATACACCTCATACAATATGGAGAACACAAACACAGATAAGATCCGATCATTGAAGAGCTATGTGTTTATAAAGTGGTAGAGATGATCAGAGGAACATGGAGAAACAGAGTGGAGAACTGTCTGAACCATCCCATGTGGTAAAAGATGTACTATCTAGGCGAAGGCAAAAAACAGAGAAGGATACTAGGAAACAGGTCAGACTTAAGTTACCAAGTGCAAAGAAAACAACTGTAGGTTAAATGTTGCTAGAGTTAAAATAGAGGAGGATTTGCTTTAGAAATTCCATTAAAGACAAGGCCCCAATAATACCTTTAAAGCCATGGTAAGGACCTTTAGCTTTTAACTATGGTTGACAGGGAGCTGCTGAAGGTCGGAAGAAGAAAAGCCACACAATCCACTGTGCCACGAAGTTGAAGAACACTGCCACTAATAAAAGAGAGGAAGCCAACCTCATTGATACACCTTTTAAAGAAAAACAGAAAAGATTTGAGATATGGTTACAAAGCACAATAGGAAGGACCTAGGTTGAACATAAGAGAGAATGAGAGAAAGGGGCCCAGGATGGTGAGGAATTTCTAACATAATAAACCAAAGGTATTAAAGTTCCTCATTCAATAAATGCTACATGAGGAAGATCATGACCTCCACTGCTATCCAGGCATACAAATATCCAGTACAAGTCGAATAAAAAGTGAGTGAGGAAAGAGCTTAGCTGTACTTATCTATCATTACAGGATGAATGGGTGGTCATAATAAAGACCATAGAGCAGAGCATGCCAGAAAATTATGCAAAATGGAGCAAAGACTGAGAGACCTGCAGTTAAGAAGAGCCCAAGAAGGAAACAGGCACAGACTAGCCAAGGAAAGGAAGACCAGAGACGGGGCATGGAACAGAAAGAATAAACCAGGCAGACTCAGGCCCTGCTGTGTTAAGAAGTGGGCTGTACTCTGCCTTTTGAAAAGAAATGTGTAGGGAGGTGATTGAAATATGTAAAAGTTTTGGAAATTTTCTGCAATCAAAAGCCATTACATTATCTTGAACACATGGTGGTGGAATAGTGCATGGGAGGAAAAATTAATATAAGAGGCACAGAACCTAAAAAATATATATATACAGAATGTTCATGATTGAACAATCCTATATAGCAGATCTGGCTTGGGCTAGCTAAGAACAGTTGCTTACCATATTAGAATCCAATTAACTAAAGGAATAAGTACAGATTGCCTTTTTATTCCATCTATAGAGAATATTGCTGATCAAAATAATGTGAAATATAACTTGAAACTGTCTAAAGTTAATAATAGATGAGATAGTTCTGTCCCATAGAAGTCAAAGTATAAGACTTGATTCGAACAAAAGAATATAGTTAAAAATATTTAGCTAAGATTAACAAGCAGTGGGCAATAGGATGCATGGTGATACCTGCTATATGACTAATAATTGACATGTAAATCAAATCTTCACCTTTAAAACAGACCAGAAAAACAGACCCAGCTTTTGCATTTTGCATACTCTTCTGGCATGCTCTGCTCTATGGCCTTTATTATGAAGTGACTCTATAAGCATTTGAAAAAGGATATTGACAAAAGGAGCTCTGAGATGGTAATTGTTTTAATTAAAAAAGAAAGGAAAGAAGGAAGGGAGAGAGAGAGAAAGAGAGAGAGAGCGCGCGCGCACGCACGCGCGCGCGCGCGCACACACACACACACACACACACACACAGAGAGAGAGAGAGAGAGAGAGAGAGAGAGAGACAGAGAGACAGAAAGACAGAGACAGAGAGACAGAGACAGAGATAGAGACAGAGAGAGACAGAGAGGTGCAAAAATGGAAAAAGATGAACTAAATATATAGGGAGGTTTTTCCTTTCTGGAAGTGGGTTTTAAAAAATCTTTTTTTTTAATGAAAATTTATCCATATTTACACTTTTCCTGATGTAAATGTTTGGATAGAATCAGAACATTATTGTCTTAGTCAGGGTTTCTATTCCTGAACAAAACATCATGATTAAGAAGCAAGTTGGGGAGGAAAGGGTTTATTGAGCTTACTTCCACATTGCTGTTTATCACCAGAGGAAGTCAAGACTGGGACTCAAGCAGGTCAGGAAGCAGGAGCTGACACAGAGGCCATGGAGAGATGTTCTTTGCTGGCTTGCTTCTCCTGGCTTGCTCAGCCTGCTCTCTTATAGAACCCAAGACTTCCAGCCCAGGGATGGCACCACCCACAGGGGGCCCTACCCCCTTGATCACTAATTGAGAAAATGGCCCACAGCTGGATCTCATGGAGGCACTTCCCCAACTGAAGCTCCCTTCTCTGTGATAACTGCAGCCTGTGTCAAGTTGACACACAAAACTAGCCAGTACAATTGACCCCTTGTCAACTTGACACACAAACACATCACTATTAAGCCTCAACCCTTATGTTTTTATTCATCTCCAAAATCTAAAGTCCCACAGTCTTTATATATTAAAAGTCCAATCAATTTAAAATGTCCAATATTTTTTAAAATTCAAGGTCTCTTAATTGTGGGCTCTACTAAAATACATTTTTCCTTCAAGAGGGAAAAATATCAGGGCACAGTCACAATCAAAAGCAAAACCAATATCTGGGATCTAACTCACGATTTTTTTGGGCTCCTCTAAGGGCTTTGGTCACTTCTCCAGCTCTGCCCTTTGTAGCACACATCTTATCTTCTGGGCTCCAGATGCCTGTACTCCACTGCTGCTGCTGTCTTTGGTGGTCATTGCATAGTACTGGCATTCCCAAAACACTGCTGTAACTAGGCTTTATTAATAGTCTCTCATAGACTGTCTTCACGGTGCCAAGTCTCAGCTCCTTTGCATGACACCTTCAGTCCTGGACCATCAATTGCAAACTGAAGCTGCAACTTCACCAATGGCCTTCCATGGCCTCTCACTGTGCAGAGCCTCAGCTGCTCCTCATGACCCCTTCCTGCTGTTAAAACCAGTACCACCTGGGTGACTCTTACACATTACCAAGTCCTGCTGCAGCACAAGGTACAACCTTGTCTAGCTCTGGAACACAACCTTTTTGTGCTCTCAGAAAACACTTCCCAGAAGATGTTACCTCAATGATGCTGGTCTCTTCATAATCACCGCTAATTTCTTAGCTCTAGCTAACCAGCATCAATAGTCCCAGTAATGCAAAATTCTCTCTTTAGTAGTTTTGGTATTTTGTTAATCACAGCTGATACTTCAGCCCCAGTTAACCAGAACCACAGAATCTTCACAATCAAAACAACATGACCCTGATAAGAGTCTTTAATCTTTCCTCTGAAATTTCACAAGCCAGGCCTCCCTCTCTGCACTATTCGACATGATCTTCCAAGCTCCTACAGAACATCACACATAGTTCTTAACAGCCAGTGACTGCTCTTCTTGCTCAAAGTTCCAAAGTCCTTCTACAGTCTTCCCCAAAACATGGTCAGGTTGTCACAGGAATACCCCACTTCTGGTACCAATTTGTCTTAGTCAGGGTTTCTATCCTGCACAAACATCATGACTAAGAAGCAAGTTGGGGAGGAAAGGGTTTATTTAGTTTACTTCCATATGGCTGCTGATTATCAGAGGAAGTCAGGACTGGAACTCAAACAGGTCAGGAAGCAGGAGCTGACACAGAGGCTATGGAGAGATGTTCTTTGCTGGCTTGCTTCTCCTGGCTTGCTCAGCCTGCTCTCTTATAAAACTCAAGACTTTCAAGCCCAGAGATGGCACCACCCACCAGGGGCCCTACCCCCTTGATCACTAATTGAGAAAATGCCCCACAGCTAGATCTCATGGAGGCACTTTCCCAACTGAAACTCCCTTCTCTGTGATAACTGCAACCTGTGTCAAGTTGACACATAAAACTAGCCAGTACAATTATCAAGATCTTAAAAAGAAGTGAGACTCTCTGTGATAATGGAGCTGTGATCTGACAGTGCCAACCTGGCAGAGGTCCCCAGCCTAAGCCCATGGTAGGTACAGAGAATGCCAGAGAGGAGGACACGTGACCTCTTCCATGGAGGCCTTGATCAATACTTACGTATTAATCTATTGGGTTCACACCATTTTCTCTGAAACAAAAAATTTAAGATCCCTTGAGAAAAGGAACAACCAATGTAGATAGGATCAAGTTCCAAAGAAATGATGGAAGCATTTGTTCTAAGAACTACTTGATTTACCCATCTACTCATAGGCCAGAATTGGTCACAACAAAGGCTTGTCCACATGTGGGAACACAGTTAATATCAACAGCTCCTTTCTGGGACAGAAACAGTGACATTGAAAGTTGGCCTTTGACTTTTATCCCAAGCACATCCATTCTCACCCCACACACAGGTCAGTTCTTTGAGTCCTTTAAGAAACTGAAATCCAGGCTTCCTGTGCGCTTGCGAATCTGCTTTCACTCACATCATTTTGCTTCTCCATTTGGATAGCTTTCCAGTGCTCGGGACCAAACTCTGGCTTGAAGAGCTCTGCCACTAAGCTACTCCCTAACCCTTGGCAGTCTGCCTGGTAGCATTAATCAGGTGTAGTTGTTGGCCATTGGAGTCAATATTTTATTAGATCCTCAGATTAGCATCAGATTTAAGAAACTACAGAAAGGTTTGGTGGTGGTAGTAGTTAGCTTTTGTTTGTGTGGTAATTTATTTTATTTTTAATTACAATATAATTACATCATTTTCTCCTCCATCCACCCATCCCACATGCCCCTCCCCATTCTCTCTTAAATTCATAAATTCTTTCCCTTGCTAAATGTATATGTGAATAAATGTACAAATGCAGTCTGCAGAGTCTATTTAGTGTTGCTTGTACAATGTTTTTACGGCTGACCTCTTGGTATTAGATAACCAATTAGACAATTCATCCCTGGGGAATACTGACTCTCCCTCTAAGTAATCATTCATTGCTTGTGGCTCTTCTCCTAGGGGTGGAGCCCTATCACATTGTCCCCTCATCAACCTGGCATGTCAGCTGGTGGTGTCTTTTTTTATTTTACTTTATTTTTTTTTTCTGAGGTAGGATCTCATTATGTAGACCAGCCTGACCTTGAACTCTTGAGAGACCCATCAGCCTCTTACTTCTAAGTGTTGGAATTAAAGACATGTGCCTCCACACCCAGCAATCAGGGACCATTTTAAAAGTACATTAAAAAGAATCAAAGAATCAAAGGACTAAAGTAATAAATGTCTTCTAAGAGATAAGTAATTCCTTGATACCATTTCTCATTTTTAAACTAATTTTAAACATAATCATTTGCTAAAACAGCAGAAAGGAAGCTATACCAATAAAATGCCAAATCTTGAACTCCTACAACCACAGGTTCTCTACTTTCCAAGTTTGTAAATCAGACAGTTGGGGTGCAAGGGACACAGGACACTTAATTGTTGATCATTGGAGCAAAGCTCGAGTGTGATGGCCTTTCCCTGGTTGGGCACTAGCACTCTCTCTGAGCTGCGCAGGGCACATGAGAAATTCCATCTGTGCCTCACGGTGGTGGCGACAGCGTCTTGTCAACGCTTCTCATAGTACCTCTTTGCTCTGTTGCCCGACCCTTGAAAGTTCTCCACATGTCTCTGCGCATAGATCTGCTAGTTCTTGGGTGAATTTCCTCACATGCTCAGGTTATCTTTGCTCTTTGGGAAATACATAACATAGCAGGAAGAAGAGTCGTAGGCTAGATGTACAGTAGTATAGGCTGAATAACGAGATTGTAGGAGAGTGATGAATACTGCATATACGTTTTAATGTTTTGCTCAGAAGCCACAGGTTTCCAAATTAAATGCCCAGGGGTGAGATACACTTCAAGTTGTTGATTAGAGAACCGTCCCAAAATCTAAACAAAACAAAAAAACAAACAAACAAAACACCCAAAACCATTGCCACTGCTTGAGTGCCCACCAGAACTGAATGGCAAGACCCTTCTCCTAAAGACTGGTCACAGAACATGGTAAATTAAATTAGGCTGATACTGACCTGGCTGTGTAGTGATAAGCCAAAGGACAAACAAGTATGTGTTCTAACGAAGGAGAAGGAAGGAATGAAGAGACAGTGGACTAAGGACTTGATCATCTCAGGGCCAAAGCCATGGCTCAGTTAACATAGTGCTTGCTTGCAAGCATAAGAATCTGAGTTCAGGTCTCAGAACCTATGTAAAAATGGCATACGCACAAGGTGACTCGCGCCTTCAATTCCATTTCTGGGATGACAGAGACAGGAGGCTCCCTGGCCAGCCTAGCCTAATTGCCTAATTGGTAAGTTCCAGATCAAAAAGCGACCTTGCCTCAAAGGAAGTAGATGGCTTTCTTTAAGATAAAACCCAGATTCCATTCTTTCCACATGATCACGCGCGCGCACACACACACACACACACACACATGCAAATCTTAAAGAACTATGAATGGCAGTAAGAAATGTTAAAGGATAAAGGCTGTTGGGACTGAGCATAGACAGGACTTGAGGCAGTATCTTAGATAAAGTGTCTATCTCTTGGGAAAAAAAAAATAGAGGAGGAAGGAGTCAGACCAAGCAGAGGAAACAGCAGGTAGAAAGGTGGTAGAGGTTCCCTTTGTCAAGAAGGTTGTGGTGCGTAGGGGGTGTGTCTCTGCAGACTCCATCATTTTTCCTTGGAGATCGGGAAGCTCTCAGAGTCTGAGCTGAGAACAGGGTGGAAAATAACTCAAGATGCTGGAGAAATAGAAACCCCCAATCTAGGTGCATTAATACAGAATGTTCTTAAAGTCGCTGCAATAATCACACGAATAATATAAGTGGCAAATTTTATGTCACATTCATTTACTGCAATAAGAAGTGGGGACAGAAAGTGGTGTTTCCCTACGTTTGCACGTTGGCATGACGGCTGCTCTTTCCCATCTCAGACCTACCGGCGCTCCGGGGAACAATGAGCAGTACAACATGGGGATGGTCGGAACACATGGGCTGGAAACTTCGCATGCAGACACCTTTGGCGGCAGCATTTCAAGAGAAGGAACCTTGATGATCAGAGAGGTACGTTGGTGCAGCCGCTGTCAAAAGGATGTATCTTCTTTAGGTGATTTTCCTATTCAGACTCTTATATAGGATGCTTATGTATCAGAGGTGTGCTGGCTAAACGGGAGGACAGGAACCTGCAAATCCAAGTGGATGAGTGATTTTTAACTGTCTGCTGTCTTCTTTTCTGGGTCTTCCCAAGTTTCTGCAGAGTGGCTTAATTATGCATTAGTCCCCGTTCTTCAATAGGAGTTATGCAAATTTGATTATAAAATCTGAGCCTGAGGACATAAAACTGGAAAGCACAGATGTTGCCAACACCAGGAAACCAGAAGCGAATGGCCTTTGTTAATAGCAAGGGTAGTTTTGCGAGTCTCTTCCCCCATGAATGGTTTCATCCTTACGGATTTCATATAGAATGCTCAGTAATTCCAAGAAACTGCTAGAGAACAAAGAAACACAGAGGTGAACTAGGAGGCATATCTTTGGTATTTATTTTCATCTTTAAATTTTGACGTTATTAAAATTTTTTTTGGGCGGTGGTGGCACAAGCCTTTAATCCCAGCACTTGGGAGGCAGAGGTAGGCGGATTTCTGAGTTCAAGGCCAGCCTGGTCTACGAAGTGAGTTCCAGGACAGCCAGGAAACCCTGTCTCGAAAAAACAACAAAAACAAAAAAATTTAAAAAAATTTTTTTAAACTTTTATTGTATTATGATGAGAAAAGTTACATGATTTCAATTTGTCTGAATTTGTTAACATTTAAAAACATATTTTAAGTAAATAGAATTAAATCACATTCTTGTTTCCCTTTTGTACCCCAACTCCTCCCAGAGACCCCCTCTTCAATACCTACAAAATCTTTTTTGTCATATTCCTTAATATTTATAAAATGTTATGATAAAAAGAGTATTATAAAAGTTGTTTGATATAAAACAATCAATTTAACAGTGTTATGTAGATGCCTGTCTACAGCAATACTGCAAATACATACACTTTTCTCACTAAATTTCAAATAACTCCAAACATATTAACTGTATATTTCAAAATAATACATCACTACTAGTATTTTCTTAAATGAACAGAAATATGTAAAGTCTTTTTGTTTGTTTTGTATTTAGTAGAGCTTAAAATCTTGGCTCTTTCTGTGGTACAAGCCCAAAATAAGAACAATTTTTAGACATTGGATTTCATTGTAATAAGGCTGTACTTCAATGACCCTCAAATCACCAAAGGATTTTACCTCTATCGTAGCTAAGTTGAGAGTTGACAGTTCTGCTGTGCCAAGGAATGAATTGTAGGCATGATTTTTAGATACAGACTTTCTGCTATGGTCTAAAAGCTATTTGACTTGAGTGTGTGACTTTATTCTCTCCCCACAGAGAACAGGTTACATTCATTTAAGAAATGGTGTGTGTATTAAGATGGTCTATCCATAAAATCATTCACCAACTGTTTCAATGAACAATGGTTCTGCATGGAAGGTGGTACAGACATTAGGTGAGGATAAGAATCTGGTTCATTGGCTGTGATGATTTTGAAAAGCATTCATCTCAGAGAAAGAGTAACTTATAAAGTCCTCTTCAAACTTGATACAAGAGCTAGAAATGTCAAGCAAAGCATTCAGTCTCACTCTTTGTAGTTCTCTTTCGTGCAAACCACCTCCCAAGTTAATTGTCTATGTCTCCCTTGGTTATATAAATACTTTTGAAATATATAAGCTGTTCTGAAAACCATTGTATAGTGTAAAAACATGAAATAAACAATACTAATAGAGAGATTGAGATAGGAGAAGCAGGATTTCAAGACCCTTACGTTGTACACAGCAACACATGTCACAAACAAGCTGAAAGTATATATAGATTGTACAATATTGGATCTATTTCTCCAATTACCAAATTAGAGAGACCATTGGATGACAATCAACAAATTTCTAATTCCGCATATTTTTGGATTTCAATCGCTTAGGATATGTTTGTAATATTAATTTTCATGTTAAGATATTAAGAAAAGGTAATTGTCACTTCCTGTTGTTTTTGTTGTATGAAGTGGAATTAGATTTGTGTGGATTTGT
>JADRCD010216512.1:7615-20310 GCA_019843815.1 Montemys delectorum
AGAGAGAGAGAGAGAGAGAGAGAGAGAGAGAGAGAGAGAGAGAGAGACAGACAGACAGACAGACAGACAGACGGAGACAGAGAGAGAGACAGACAGACAGAGACAGACAGAGACAGAGAGAGACAGACAGAGACAGACAGACAGAGAGACAGAGACAGAGAGAGACAGAAAAATAAAGAGTGATATAACCACAGGTTTTGATTCCCAGATCACTACAGGAATCCTTCATGGATTATTGGTATCAACAAGTGTTTCTCTTATAATTTGATTAAAAATGAATATAATGTTATAATAAGAAAGGCATGTTAGTCCCTGTGGTCCTTAGAGGACACATAGAGACTTCCATTCATGTTTAGCTTCAGGGTTATGGCACCCTACAAACTAGAAAAACGTTACAAGCAGATTATTTTAAGAACAAGGCTAATATTGTATGTTCTGTTTACTCTCTTAAGTCTTCTAGTTTAATCATAATTTTAACCACAGTAGAGTTAACTTTAGTCTTAAAACATACACTTACCACATTTGTTTCCATAAAAATGAGTGTTTAAGTAGGCATAAACCAAAACAAAAGCCTTAATGGGGCTTTTAAATAGCCCCATTAGTTGGACTACCAGTGGTCATATTCTTAAGGAAAATAGATCCCCTCTTCTATTGGCTGTAAATTGCCAGTAGCTATGGGGTAGTGGTGATTATTGACGCATTCTGATGACCTTTGGTTACCATCGTTATTCGTAACACTGTGGTAGTTTCTAACCAATCTCCTGGTGTTAATCCTAGTTTACTAATCATTTACTCAGGAATTATTTTTTGTTTTGTTTTGTTGCTGTTTGTTTGTTTGTTTGTTTGTATGGTCTCTTTATATCATCCTGATGCTCCACATATAGACCATGCTGGTCCAGAATTCACAGAGATCTACCTGCCTCTGCCTCCTAAGTGCTGGGATTAAAGGCATGCACTACTAAGGCCTACTACTAGGGAATTCTTTATAGATTATTGCACTCAAAACAAATGCAATGAGCCGGGCAGTGGTAGTGCACACCTTTAATCCCAGCACTTGGGAGATTGAGACAGGCAGATTTCTGAGTTCGAGGCCAGCCTGGTCTACAGAGTGAGTTCCAGGACAGCCAGGGCTATACAGAGAAACTCTTGTCTTGAAAAACCAAAAAACAAGCAAACAAACAAAAAACCAAAACAAACAAAAATGCCATATTCTTTTACCTAAGGAAACATTTAATAAAGTAAAATGAAATTCTATTGAATTAAATAATAAAAGGAAATTTCATTATTACTTTGCATCTTTTATTTCCAGGTTTAAAATGCGTTACTAAACAATTCAGCATTTGAAATAAGAAAGATTTGACTGGGCAACACAATGAATGATCAGTCAGGGTTTTGTAATTTGTGGAGCAGATGCATTGTCCATGTTCATATCTGAAATGTGTTAAAAATAAAATATAATTTTTACAAATAGTAGACTAGGAAAGAATAAAACATTGTGAACTCTTTCTCAGAAGTGTTTTTTTTTTTTGTTTTTTTTTTTTTAATTTCAGTTCAATGAATGTCTGGAGATACTCAGGTGCACACATGAGTATATGAAATAGTTATAATGTAAGCTTGAGGTTGCTGGGAAAATGAAATGTTTTTTAGTTATTTATTTATACTGCAGACATTACCCCGTCCCATCACCCCCTTCCACAGTTCCTCATCCCATTCTTCCTCTGCCTTGTTTCCAAAAAGATGCTCTGCCCTACCAGGACTCCCCATTTTCTAGGGCCTCAGGTCTCTTGAGGATTAGGTCTTCTCCCACTGAGGTCAGACCAGGCAGTCCTCTGCTATATATGTCTGGCATGGTGGGGAGGGGCACCCTTGGATCAGCCCATATATGCTGCCTGGTTGGTGGTTCAGTCTTTGAAAGCTTCCTGGGGTCTGGGCTAGTTGAGACTGCTGGTCTTCCTATGGAGTTCCTGTCCCTTTCAGCTTTTTCAATCCTTTCCCTAATTCAACTACAGGGTTCCCTGAATTAGGTTCAGTGGTTGGGTATAAGTATTTGCCTCTGTAGCAGTCAGTTGATGGTAGGGCCTCTCTGAGGACAGCCATGCCAGACTCCCATCTGTAAGCACATCATACCATCAGTAATAGTGTCAAGCCTTGGTGCACACACACACCCATATGAGATGGAACTGAAGTAGTGGCGATCATTGGACAGCCTTTCCTTCAGTCTCTTTTCCATTTTTTGTCCCTGAAGGTTTTTTAAATAGGAACAATTCTGGATCAGAACTTTTGACTGTGGATTAGTAACCCAGTCCCTCCATTGGAGGCCCTGTCTATCTAATGGAGGTGGACTCTTAGAGTTCCCTTTCCCCAATGTTGAGCATTTTAACAAAGGTCACCCTCATTGAGTCCTGAGAGTCACTCACCTCCTAGGTCTCTGGGACTTTCTAGAGGGTCCTTCCACTGCCCACCCCCAAAGGCTGCATATTTCCATTCATTCTCCTGGACCTCTGGGCTTCTCTCCTGTCCACTTCCCCTCATACCTGATCCTGTTCCCCTCCCCCCACGCAGATCTGTCCCTCCTCCCTCTGTCTTCTATGATTATTTTCTTCCCATTTCTAAGTGGGATTGAAGCATCCTCATTTGGGCCTTTCTGCTTATTATATTTCAATGGGCTGTATCCTAGGTATTCTGTACTCTGGCTAATCTTATCAGTGAATACATACCATGCATATCCTTTTGGGTCTGGGTTATCTCACTCAGGATTATATTTTCTAGTTCATTCCATTTGTCTGTAAAATTCATGATTTCCTTGATTTTAATAGCTGAATAGTATTCCACTGTATAAATGAACCACCGAAAAGGAAATATTTTTAAATGCTGATCTTTGTATATTTGAATGCTTTGAAAAATTTTAAGTTTGAGAAGTAAGGTTCCTGATAGTTATTTTGGTATTTTAGCCTGAGGATTACTGGTCAGAATATTATGCAAAATACCTCGTGTAGTGCCCATTCAAAAACAACAACAACAACAACAACAACAACAAACAGAAGATCCTGCATTGTTCCATAAGTGTGTGCATTTAAGTTTGATTAACTGGGGCACTTTCATATGTTATATGAATTATACATATGAAAGGATTATATGCAGGATTATATAAAGATTTTAAATCCCAGGACCAAGTTTTCAAATACTTTCAGATTTTTAAGATAGCATTTTGAAAAATCAATCAAGAAAATTATCAGTTAATTAATTAACTGTATGGACTTTCTCTTAGGTCATTTCTGTCAATTCAACAAAGCTTTTAATTTACCCATTCACTTAAATTGTATTTTTAAAACTTGGACCATATCCAAAGAAGTATGAAAAATTTTAGAAGCATGCAAATTTGCATTGTAAAAATCTGTTAAAATTGGTAAAGAATGCTAATTAGGAAATCACTGCTTTCATATATAAGAAAGATTGTCTCATACCAGAAAACTTGAATGTATTCTTAGCAGATGAAACATGAGGATCAATTTATTGAAAACTATGAAACAAATATTTTGGATCAATAACTAACTTGGAAGGATGTGTGTTGAGAAGACAGAGTCTCTTTGGAATGTAAGCTGCCTTTTACCTTAAAGATTCTGTGATTTTTGGAATGACTTTTATAGATTAGATAAGTCATTGGGTATTAAGATTGATCACATGTGACATTGTAAATCTAGTATGTTTGACAAAAGTGACCTTAAGTTTGAGTCTGGAGATGATATAATATGGATATTAAATTTTTTAGTCACTAAGGGAATCCATGTTTTTTATAGGTGTCTTAGTTATAAATTTCATCTTATTTATTTATTACTTATTTTTCCTTTCCATTTATGTTTTTAATAACCTCCTGGTAGGGATGGTTCATAGCAGAACTCAGGTGAGAACTTCAGATCACAGGCTGTAGAAGTGAGGTGTCTCCTACCACGTAGTCTCCAAGAATGTAATTCAAGAAGCTAGCCTTAGTGGTTAGCACCTTTACAGACTGAGTCATCTCTTTGAACTTAATTGTCTTCTATTTGTAATTGCAGTTTGTGTTGAGTACTTATTAGGAACAAAGATCAAAAAGACATCTGTCCATGGAACTTTTAACAGTTGTGCTGTATAACACTTGACAGATGTAGATAATATTAGAAAAGTGGGCTTGGGAACACTGGAGGCAAGCTTGCGTCTAGAAAGAGTGTATCAGTGTCACCAAGAATCAAGCCAAAGAAAGTGAAACATGAGTATAAAGAAAGATTATTTTTTTCTTATAAATTTTAAGTACTCTTCAGATCTTTGGTTCTGGCTGTAAGGCAGCCCTGCCTATAAAGCAATTCAGCGAAGATACGTGTAGCCCTAAAGTAGGTTATTTGTTTAAGTGACAGTGAGGTAAGCTCAGGGCAGCACTTTTTGGATTTGAATGAGTTTATATAATACAAATATTTTTAATTTAAAAAGTACTGTGTATCAGCATGTGTCTCTGTGTGAATCTATGTGTGGGTGTGTGTGTGTGTGTGTGTGTGTGTGAATATATGCAGAGTACAGAAAAGAACACTGGATCCCCAGGAGCTGGAGTTGCAGTTAGTTGTAAACCATTGGCTCCATTGGTTGTGGGAACTGAGCTGGATCATCTTGAAGAACAAAGAGCACTCTGGCCACAGATCTCTCTCTGCAGCCCTCCAATATCCCTCTTAATCATACTGTCCCCAGCTTCTGATGGTCTCTGGAAGCTGAAGTGTTATTCTCAAATATTTTAGGCTTGAACTAAATCAAAGGGATTCTACTTCCCAGCATTAATCAGTCTGAAAGTAAGCTTTCTCACATGA
This sequence comes from Montemys delectorum, assembly GCA_019843815.1. Taxonomy (NCBI): domain Eukaryota; kingdom Metazoa; phylum Chordata; class Mammalia; order Rodentia; family Muridae; genus Montemys; species Montemys delectorum. The sequence goes on from JADRCD010216512.1 coordinate 12,445, forward strand.
GTCAAGATTGGAAAGGCCTCTGCACATATTTTCAAGATGGCCTAACTGACATCTTGAAATAGACGTCAGAGCCCTGGACCATGGCTCACACTCACCCTCCAAGCTCATCACCACACAGACCAAGAACTTCTAGAATTAAGATGAAAAAGTCTAGCTCATTGTCTGTCTTCAGTGTATTTTCTTTAAAAATGAGAAGGATATGCTTTGGGGACATCAGAGTGTGGAGGTAGAATTTATAACCAGGACCTTAGGGGAATCTAGGGATAGATAAAATGTAAAGTAGTGTAAAACTGGTGAGCATGTTACCCCAAGCAGGCTTTTATAAATAGTAGTGAGCCCAAGAAGGAAATTGACTCTGCAGCACTGCTCACACCCTTTCTAAAGAAGATGAGTGTGAAAACAGACAGATCTTTGAATATGAAAGTAATTTGAGCAAGGGTAAAACTTATTTGGTGGAATGCTTGTCTGCCATGCACAAAGGCCTACATTTGCTGTGCAGTACCAACAATTTTGGTGTGACGGCCCAGCTTGTACTCCCAGCACTCACTCCATATTTGGAAGCAGCAGAATCAGAAATACAAGGATATCTTTAGCCATATCTCAAGTCTGAAGGCAAGCTGAGAAGCATGAGACCCTGTCTCTAAAAGGTATGTAGAGGGCTTACAGGGTATGATGGTGATATGGCTCGGTCAGTAAAATGCCTTCTGCAGGAACACAAGGACCTAGGGTTCATCTCTACCATTCCTGTGAAAACGGTGGATTCAGTTGGTAGATTACTATACTGTAGCAGCACTGGGAAGGTTCCAGGTTCTGTGAGAGAACTTGTCTCAAAAGCTAAAGTGGAAAGAGATTAAGATATCCACATTTTTCAACCTCTGCCCTGTGTGGGGGGGGAAGTGTATACACACACACACACACACACACACACACACACACACACACACACACGGGCTTGGGGGCATAATACAAAACCGTTGCTATTGCTTATGTGGAAACATTTCGTTTACATGTCTTTTTAGTCTTAAAGAATGACTTCTTTTATAGGGACTTGGGTAAAATCAATAGCCCTTGGCTTGGACATGCCACCCTATAGTCTGATAGGGTGGACTTTCTTTCTCCTAGATTGTTGGGAAGACAACTTGAAGCTCCACACCGTCCCCTGGATGAGGTTTGGCGGTCTGTGTGAAGGACTGGGCCCACATACATACTCTGAGGAGTCACTGATGTCTTACATAGTCACACGTCTGTGAACTCAGTCACAAGGCCAGGGTGGGTTGCTAAGTTGTTTTTAATGGTGACTTTGCCAGTAAGCTCATGTCTTATAATTTCCTGGAACCTAAGTCTTGCTTCCTTCTGGCAATGGCTTATATATGACCTCCTTCAATGCTTTTTACGTCCTGGACCCTTGACAGGATGTTTGATATTACCTACTACTTCCCTGTCCGAAGCTTCTTCTTGTACAGTCCCACTCAACAGTTTAGCACACAAGGGCAGCTCTCCTTCAGGAAGGAAGGGAGTCTGTGAGCCGGTAGTGCCAATCACCAGCACGTTTTTCTTTAGGTCAATGGAACACTGGTGCCTCCTGAGCATATCAAGCCCTAGAAGGATATCCATGGGCTGCTCTTCAAGTATAGAGAAAGAGCACTGTAAGAAATCACCTTCAATCTGAATCTGAGCCAGATGAACGCGGCCCATAATCCTCTGTGTGCCTACTCCCTTAGCAACTCCAGCCCACCGTCGGTCCACCAGTCTCATGATATTACATCTCTCAGCACAAGCTTGGCTCATGATAGTCATCTGAGCACCTGAGTCAACAAAAGCCTTTAAAGGATGCCCATTAACTTTGCAGTTAATGTAGAGCATAGCGACCTGTCCAAAACTCTCCGGAGCCTCTTCCATAGCTATGTTCATATTTTCTTCAATATTCTGCTGTCGGATTTCTTCTTCTATTCTAGCCTGCGTTTCCTGATTGAATGGGTCAGCAGAGTAAAGACGGAACATCTCTTGCTCTCTCAAGGCCCTTTCTCTCTGCTGCTCCATCAGGACCTGAGAAAATGTCTCGAGGTTTCCACTAAGCAAAGCTTCAGCCAAAACAGGGTTCCGTTCCTTCAACAGGGACAGATCGTGGGGGTTGGAAAGCAGCATGCTTCGAATCAGGGCAGGGCTGTCGAGATCCTGAGCAAAGGCCATATTCTCTCCAGAGGCCAATCCGTTTGCTTGCTGTGTTGGTGGTTTCCGTTGATGATGGTGAGAGTGGTGCTGATGCTGATGCTGATGCTGATGCGGGTGTCGGGAACTTGATGTTCCAGGCACAGCCGACCCAGACCCAGTGAAATCTGTCCGAGGATGGTTTGGAGTCCTTCCTGGAGTCCGAGGACCCACGTTGTCCTTCTGAAGTAGCACAACCATGTCACCATCTTTGAGTCCATAGGCACCTAGAGAGCAGTGGTCATCTGTGAGGAGCTGTTCCATGTAGACGATCTGAGCCTCCTCAGCAGGCACGCCAGACTCAAGCTCACAGAGGACCCTAAAGTTTGACAGCTCAAAGTCAGGATTCACCTGGAGGGAAAAGGTTACCTCTGTGAGGTCCCTGCGCACACAATACACAGTGATCAGCATGGTGTATGCTCAGGGAGGCCACGTTGACAGAAAACATCTGGTGGATCACTGGCTGACTGGTGCTGGTGTGGGAGGATGTTTGGCCTGCCCCTCACACTTTGGTGTGAAACTCATTCAACTCTCAGAAAGGCAAGCCAGTGGCCAGAGTGGGGGCTGCCTCCTAACTCCAGTGCCAGCTGATGCCCCATGGAGCCTTAAGGTAACAAGTTCATATGTGTATGTGCTGCTTGGAACTTAGAATGTCTGTTTCCATAGAAATAGTTGCTCAAAGCCAGTGGATTCCAAGGTTGGCTCTTCAAAACCTACGGAGTACAGGCTATGCAGAACATCTCATTTTTCTTCTAAACACGTTAATAGCTAGTCTTTTCATGTTGGCCTGTATTCTACATACTTTTTCATATCTCTGAAAATTGAAAGTATGACTTTGATATTTGAAGGGCCATGCTGCATCCTTAGTAGGACACATAGGTCCCTGCTATAGATGGGTAAATCAGTTTGGGTAGGGGTAATTGTTCAGCACTACCAATAAATAGCAGAGAGGCTGCGGCCACTAAAGAAATGAGAAGCAGAATGTAGAAGGAGGGCATTTTTGGGGGGGTGAGGGGAGGTTAGCCATTTCAGACAAAATGAAAGGCAGGAGAGAAAGAGGAAGAAGAACAGGAAGTTGGGGGTAGGAAGAAGATGGAAAGGAATAAAAAAAGACTTGAAACATGATGATTGTTGTTGTTTTCCTTGACATGTAGCAGCAAGGGAAGAATATGGAAAAGCATCTCGTGAAACTGAGAGGGAGATATTGGTGAAGCCTGGAAAAATGCAGGACCAAGTAGTGAGGGAGAGAGGTGTTCTCAGTTGGGGGGACACTACTTGATGTACGTCATGTTAAAGACAAAGTTTAAGTAGAAAAACAGTCTCTAAAACAATCCATGGAGGCTGGATAAGAAGAGGCTGTGAGCTTCCCAAGATGAGTGAAAGTGACCTTTGAGGAAAGCAGTTTAATGTCAAGTCTATCATAAAGTACATGGCAATCCAGAAGCTAAATATGTCTCTCTCTGACCCTGGGGCACAGTTACCCCACCACCCAAGCAAGCACCTACCTTAGAGTAGAAAATCTGAAGGCAAGGGTCTACCTAGGAATCAAAAATCAGTCCCAGTTCTGGACCTGGAACTTACCCAGTATTTAGGAACTTTCAGCTGCGCCCCATCCTGCAGAGGCTCTTGCATCAGCCTAACGAACTCTTTTATTTCTATTTCTCTCAGTTTGTCTCAGATGAAAGGCTGTGTATCACTTCACGCTCTAATTATCTCAATGTGGCCATACTCTATTTCCTTATATTACAAATGTTGACTGATTGCATAATGGGAAGCATTAGTTGAGATCTGGGAATACAGTCATAAATGATGTGAAATTCAAGCTGTGTTCATATAGGAACTCAGAATCTAAAAAGGGATACATGCATAAACACAAACTGCAGATGTTGAACATGAAGAAGAAACCATAGTAAAATTCTGAACAGCCTGAAGGAAATCACTATTAGGAGAACAGACATGGAAAATAGTGAGTTCTGTTGAATAGGAAAAGCTTCCTGAAAGAGACAGGCTTAGCAAGATGAGGGGTTGGTTCTGTGGTACCAGACAGTGGAGAAACAAATCAGGAGGAGGATGCTCTGATTTATGGGACTTTTTAATATGGAGAAATATACAAAATTTTAGAGGAAAAAACATAACATATTTTTCTGGTAAAAAATATATTTAGAGCAACTTTCGCTACTTACAGATATTTGAAGAGACATTTAAATATAACCATTCAAAGTCATTTTGATCATTGCTGTTGCATGTGTATGTGTGTATATATGTATTCATATATGCATGGGTACACAAAAACATGGTGGCCAAAGTTTGCAGTTGGGCTTCTCAGTAATTCTTCTCATTACATATTGAGGATCTATTCCTGAGAACTAAGCTTCCAGACAGGGTCTATTCCTGAGAACTAAGCTTCCAGACAGGGTCTATTCCTGAGAACTAAGCTTCCAGACTCAGCTAGTCTGATTGTCCTGGAACCCCTCAGCTCCACCAGGTCCAGGGATCACAGGCTGGCAACCAAAGCTTATTGAAAGTTTTTGGGGCTGCCAGGATCTGAACTCCTGGCCTCACTGCTTTGTTCTAAGTGCTTTACCCACACAATATTTCCCCAAGTCATTTGATTTCCTAAGTGCCTATTAAACTCTATTAAATTATAGAGAAATGATTAGGGTTTTGTTGTTGTTTTGTTTGTTTGTTGTTTGTTGTAGGATAAAGAGTATTTTTATGTTACTGTTCTTTTATTCCAGTTTTGGTAAAGCAAAAGTTGAAGGTTCACATTAAAGCAAACTAAGATCTTCTTTAATGTTACCATTGCCTAGCTACCAAACAGAAATCAGTTTAAGGGGAGCTGTTCTGTTACCGTGATGTAATTATTTAGTTTTTCTGACATTTTTGCTCTGAAGTAAGCTTTACTGTTTACCTTTGACCCAGAAGGAAGCAAAGAGGTCTGCCCAATTAATTCTTATCACCCCTGTTGGCCTCAGGGCCTCCAAAATCCAATACCACATAGGCGGGCCTCACAGACCTGTTACCAAGGCAACAGCCACCATATTCCCAGAATCCATTGGGCTCACCTCCCACCTTTACCTGTGACCACCATGTCACCATACATATGTACACACACACACACACACACACACACACACACGCACACACACACACACACACACACACACATATATATATGGAACACTCCTCCCTTGCTCTCTCTGCCTGTTCTCTTTCTGCCACCACCCTGTTTCTCTCTCCCAATTAAACTTCTTAGACATGGAACTGTTTGGCCCTAGTGTGTGGTGTGTCCTAACTCGAGCCGCCATTCTAACACATCAACCCTTAACTCACACAGCAAGGCAGACTTGACAGCAATCATCTGCATTCACTACCCACCCTGCTCCTAAACCTTTTTCACAACACAGCTGGACTCTCCAAAGATAAACACAGTCTCCCTGGCTATTTGGTATTCCTGTTTTGTATATCACCTAATTCATTGACTTTACTCAGCAGTATTGGTGATTCAAATACTATATGTATAATTTTCTTAACCCAAATTTTAATTAAAAGCATCATCTAATCATGTAATAAACATGAAGAATAAACTCCCAAACATCAAATGTGCCATGAATCCCTGTGTATAGAAGTATAGATCGATAGTTTGTGAGTTAACTAGATGTGCTCATGTAGGTAACCTGAGATTATTGCTTTCTCTCCAGGAATACTTTAAATATTTCTTGAATATTTTTCCTTTGCAAGTGTGGTATAAGAACACAAATTGATTCTTTGAAATGTGAGAATTCTACAGAGTCTTGTGGCTATCTCTCAGAAAATCAATTCTCATTGTACAGCCTAAATGCTCAGAAAATGGAAGAGAGAACACTAACTTCATAGTAGATTTAAAAAAAAAAAAATGTGTTTCATTTAATTTGTTTGTTTTGCTTCATTTTGTTTTCTGGCATAAACCATGATAAAAGCTTCTACAATTTCCTTCTCCTTAAGCCTTAATGCAGTGGTTCTCAGTCTTCCTAGTGCTGTGATTCTTTAATACAGCACCCCAGGTTGTGGTGACCCTTAACCGTAAACTTAGTTTTCTTGGTACTTCATAACTGCAATTGTGCTACTGCTGTGAATCATAATGTAAGTATTTAATATACAGGATGTCTGATATATGACCACTGTGAAAGGGTCTTTCAAGACCCCCAAAGGAATCATGAAATCATGAACCATTAAGTTGAGAACCAATGCCTTAGTGCAACAATAACGACAAACCTTAAATCATTGATGGCCCCATAGTCCGTTGATGTTTAAAGCAGTGTATGTTGCTTTGCAAAGCAAAATAAATGTGGGGATTATTTTTGTGAAAAAAAAATAGAATGTCTGATTAAATCTCATGTTTTACATATATAATTATCAAAGCCTGTTGAGTACATATATTCACTTACATTGTTTTTTTTTTCACATTACTAAGCTTTTATTTGAATAATGCTGTATAGGTATAGTTGTAACTTACTCATTAAATCTGTGAAAAAAAGATCTATATAGATCTTTTAATAGAACAGGATGAAGAATATTTATTCTGAAGACTATTTTACATCCAAAAAAAGTATTTAATTTTGAGAACACATTGATTTTTGTAGTTCTGGCTCCTCCCACCATGATTGGCTAAGTTGTAGAGGGTGGGATGGTGAGCAGGGGAGGGGGGAGGGAACAGGGGATTATTTTTGTTTTTGTTTTATTTTTATTTTTTTTCTAATTTTATTTAATTTTCTTTTTTTTCTTTTTCTTTTTTTCTTTTTTCTTTTTTTTTTTTTTTTTGGAGGAAAATGTGGGAAAGGAGATATTGTAAATAAGAAAACATCTAATTAAAAAAATACACTTCCATTGTTGAGTCCTTCTTTTAAAGTCTGTCTGATGGCAGAGGATGTTGATCTGTAGCAGAACAATTGCCTAGCTCTAGGAAGCCCTGAGTTTCTTCCTTAGTAAGGACCTGAGTTCAGATCCCTAAGACCAATAAAACGCTGGGTTTGGTAGCAGCTGTCTGGAATCCCAGGAATGTCAAAACAAGCTGGGAGGGAGAAACCAAAGACTCCCTGGAGATTTGTGGCTAACTAGCCTGGCTATACTCTGAGGCAAACAGCGTGAGACCCCATCTCAGAGAAGGTGGAAGGTAAGAATTGATCCTGGAAGTGGTCATGGAAATGCCACATAATACATATTCACAAGTAGATATATGCTACATAAACCGATGTTACACACACACACACACACACACACACACACACACTGAAAAGAGACAGACAGAGACAGAGGGTAATCAAGACTGAATATGCAGTTAAATCATCATTTGAAAATTTCAATGAAATTTAGGGAAAAAAATGTGGTTGCTAATGCAGCGCCCCTGGATTAAGAACTGAGATTTCCACTGCCCCACCATCTGCTTTACAGTGACACACACACAAGTGAGATTCCCACTGTCCCGCCATCTGCTTTACAGTAACACACACACAAGTGAGATTCCCACTGTCCCGCCATCTGCTTTACAGTGACACACACACAAGTGAGATTCCCACTGTCCCACCATCTGCTTTACAGTAACTCACACACAAGTGAGATTCCCACTGTCCCGCCATCTGCTTTACAGTGACACACACACAAGTGAGATTCCCACTGTCC
>JADRCD010216512.1:42553-60066 GCA_019843815.1 Montemys delectorum
TGCTCCTAGCACTTCAGACCAGCAGACCCGGGGTACTGCTCACTCTGTGCTTAAGTGGATTGCATGGCGCTTTGCCTTGTGTCTTTCTTGGAGATTCAGCTCCTTAAAGATGACTTTTAAGTTCAGGGAGTAATCATGTGGTTATTATCAAAAATGTTATCACCAAATTATAGCTATTAACAAGACTGGCTATAAAACATAAGCATAAATCTTCATGACAAAATGATCCATAACTAGAAAAATATATGTAAATATACATATACACAGATGTGGTCCCATGTGAGTGCATGTGTGTAATGTGTTTGCACATGTGCCTATATGTGTTCATATATGTGTACATGTGTGCCTGTGTGCAAATGTGTGTGGATTGTGTGTTTGTTGGTGCCTATGTGTTCATGTGTGTACAAGTATGTTTTGGTGTGCTTATATATGTGCCTGTGTGTTCACATTCATGAATATACATGTGTGTAGTGAGTATGTGTATGTGTGTGGATTTCACAAGTGTATATATCCATGTACGTACTTTCCAAAATCAATGTAAACAAAAAAAGTAAGATTATTACTTTATTCCTAGAAAATTCTATTCCCAAATCCTGACAAAGCCTTCTAACTTACCAGCTTTGATCTTGAATTGCTTCAGTAAAGGCCAGAGATGGAAGAGAGGTGGAGACTGTTCAGGAAGCTCTTGGGGCAATTGTAGTGTGAGGTTTCACTGGGAACATGTGCAAGGTGCTAACCAAGAGTTCACTGATGAAGATTGGTCTATTAGAAGTCAGTGGCAGGAGGAATTTCTTTCAAAGCTTCAATGCCTAAACAAACACTCAATAGCAAAAGCTTTGAATATGTTCCTTACTAGTTTTTAACTATTATTAAACTTTAATTTAGAGACTCTAACCCTGTACTTTTTAGGATAGGAAATAATTGGTAAGAAATTATCTCACATCCATCCTGTATTTCAGGCTCTGTTCTACAATTTGACCTTTATGGTCCCCATTTATTTCTCATTTCTTTTATACATATGTTGTCAAAAATACTCTGAACCATGTCTGAACAGGCACCATCTTTCATACTAAGACATTTTCTATACTGTGTTTTTATTTGTTGAACCAGAGTGTGGAAATCTTTGGAGGTGGTTGAGCAATAACACTGAAGTAATATATTTGTAAAGCACAGAGCTGAGGTTTTATAGACCTAACTGACCTTAAAATTCGAATAGATGTTGGTACATTGTGAGACTTGTGAATGACCAGTTTTGTTATTCTATGTATCATGGAATAACAGAGAACAATCAAGAGTCTGGAAAGTAACCTCAAATACAAAACTACATTCTTCTACGTTTACCATATTCCTGTTCACCTTTTCCTTTAATGCCAGAACTTTCATGGGGTACTGGAGCCTGGTTATGGTTCAACTACTTGTAAATGAAATGAGAAGTAGTCCTTAATAGTTGGTACCCAGTACATAACTAGTAGATAAAGGCCAGAGAGTAAATACAATGATTTCTGTGAGTGTTCTCAAGATTAATCTGTTTTCACTCATAGTAAATATGTTCACACAAATGTCAGCCCTCGAGTTACAATGGAATTGAATTTCTTACAAATAAAATATTGAAGTTGTTTTATACTCTTCTTTTGATTAAATTGTTTTATTTGTTATTCTATTGTTTGTTATCTGTCCCTCCTTATCTGAAGTAACTGCCCATTCATATAGTATTGATAAGTTCTAAGTGGCACCATATGCCCTGACTGGCAAGACACTGTAGTTCTGTCATTGAATAAGACGTAAGAAATTTAATATCTGCAATATGATTTTCTCCTACTAAATTTTGAAAGAAATTATAAAGTACTTTTGAATATTTTGGGTTTTTTTCATACATTCCCAGTCAGGCTTGAAATAAAGCCTTTATATAGTTTGAAAATTAGCAAAGGAAATACTACATTGCTTTTAAATTTAAAGATATATTTTAATTCCTTTATAATATGTTCAACATAAACGAAAGTATTTTGTGCCACCAGACACTTTTCTAAATAAAAATTTTCTCAAACAATATTTGATCATATTATTTAAACAATGGATTTATTCCTTCCCTGGAGATGATGGCATTCGATTCTTAGTAGTTTTCAAGGGGTTGAGGTCATGGCTCAGCGAGTTATGCTTGTTGTACAAGTGTGAAGACCTGAGTTCAAATATGCAGAAGTCTCATAGTGAGTCCAGTGTGTCTACTTTGAGATGAGGCTGGATACTAGAGAGTCACAGAAGACCCTGCACTAGTTGGCTGGGTTTATATCAATTAACAACGACAAAGAGATTTTTATCAATCAAGGTAGAAGGCAAGGACCCACACCTGTGGTGAGCCTCACACCAGGGCTGCACAAACATAATCATATACACGAAGTAAACACATGCATGCATAAAAAGTAAATTGATAAATGTTCAAAAGTACTGGTTTTAGGAGTAAAGTATATCTCATTACTAATCCAGCATGTTTGACTTGTCTCCATGATCCTGCAGTTACTTTGTGTTCTATTAGTCATGCTGAAATTAGCATATTTCCCTGAAAGAAAACTATTACCTGAAAAAGACTCTTAAATCCTATCACATCCAGCCACTGATGTGTTAGGCTAGGAAGCCTATGTAGATCCTATGACTGTTGCTTCTTCTGCAGTGCTGGGGAGCCAGCATGAGTGCCCAAAGAAGTGAGAGACAGAGCCGGGGGAACTCAAAGGAGACTGAAACCAGGAGACAGCTGTAGCACTCTCTACTCATTCTTTCCCCCAATGATATTAGCCCTCTTTGACGAGCTCATTGTCTATTAAAATGGTATAAAAATGGCTGTCTAAAGTCCAAATACAACATGGATAAGGCATGGAGGTACACACTTGTATTCACAGACCTTGGAAGGTGAAGGTAGGAAGATTGGGAGTTCAAGGTTATCCTGAGTTATATACTGAGTTCAAGGTCACTCTATGTACTCTATACCAGAGACCTTATCCCCCTATCTATCTATCTATCTATCTATCTATCCATCCATCCATCTATGTCTGTCTGAGCTACAAGAGACCGTACTCTCCCTCTCTCTTTCTGTCTCTCTCCCTCTCTCTTGCTCACTCACTCATACACTCTTGCTCTTGCTCTCCAAAATAATACAAGTGATAATAACAAAACAGCACAAAAGCACTGGTAATATGTTCACTTTTCTGAGCTTGTGATAAGCTTCCACAATGGATGTACAGAAACCACTTTTCATCACCCAGAAATTGCTCTTACTGGTGCTGCTTAGAAGCAGAAATGAGACTGTGTATGGAAGTCATCCAGCTATGTTCTGAGACTGAATACTTATAAATCATTCGGCTATATTCTGGGTAGTGTTGCAGTGATATGGTTGTGAGATCATGAAGCAGCCACTACACAACTGATACTTGGTAATAAACCCCACTGTGAGGTGGAAATGTCCTGCCTGCATGACTGGTCTCAGCTTTAGGCTTGTAGCTTCAGTGTACAGGTTTGTGACTTAAGTCTCTGGCTCTTAGCTATTTTATGAAGACCATGAGTCAAATCACTATGTCTGACTTGCTGCACTGAATGTTTATGAGATGACAGAGCCACAAACTCCATAGTTATTTGCTGCTATATATCATTGCATGGTTTCATTGTTGCTTCAACAACTTAACATTTCCTTTTGTACTTAATGTTAGATATAATATACTATGTTCTAGTAGATGAAATAAAAATATTACCAATATTTATAGTTTCATTTCTTCAGCATTATTATACATTGTAATAGATTTCCAAATGTATCTGTTGGAACCAGTGCTGATTTTTCTCTAGGAATGAGAAAATCTAAGATAAAAGCAGGGTCCTATGGCATAGAGGTGAATATCCTCTTACTTTAGTTCACTTGGTAGCAATAGTGCTGGTTTGGGGGAGACTGTAAGGTTAAAGATAGGAAAATGAGTTCAAGATCAGTCTCAACTCAAGAAAGTGAAATGAAAAGCCAAATATGGCATATAGAATCTAAATAGGAAGACAGGAACTCCAGAAGATTGGAGCAGGACAGAAGACATGAGAGCATTGGAATAGTCCTTGGTTCTCAACCTCAGAGGATTGGCAGAGTTGCTTGGAGTACTGTCCGGGTAGAGTATAGTGCAGCTGAGAATTTACTGATCCTTTGTTCAGCATTAAATTGGTTGCTGATCTAAATGAATCCAAGAGATGGGTAATAGTGCTTGGATTACTTTTCTGGAATTTTCTGGGAGATATTATGGGGTGAATTGAGTTTTGTTAAAGGGTTGGAAGCATAATAGATGCACATATCATTTTAACTTTTTTATCTTAATTGGATTTTTTAGAGTCAAGTGCATAGTTCAGTTTTTGAGACTATAAATATGATCTTCCTCCTGGATTAAAATATAAAATAAGACTCTCTATACTCCTTCCATATAAGCACACATAGAAATTCTGATGGATTTCATACGGTTTTGATTTAGCAGCTCATGCTTTTATCTAGTTAAGTCTACTTTGAAAAGTACTGCCAGAGTCAGGTTTTGCTTCTGAGTGGCTTTGTACCCTGAGCGATAGATTTCCTGAACTCCCAGAATTTCCTTTGTAGAGTTGACATTACTAATTGCACAAGCTTATCATGGGGAAATACACGAAGTAGGCAATTGAAAGCCACGTATCAGAGTGCCTGGTACATAATAATTGCCCCATAAATGTTAGCTATTATTGGGCCACCAAAGTAAATTATTTGGTTGAGGGATATGACTATGTGTACTGAGTTTACTTATCTTATGTTTAACCAGTTAGGTAGTTATCAATACCTATAATTCATTGGTACTCTTATGATAAGAATATCCTTGAGTCCTTGAGTTGGCATGAAATTATAATAAATTATATGTAAACAACATGATTCAGAAGTTAAGGTGCACTAGTCAAGGACCAAAACTGCCTCCAGCATATTTCATACTAAAAGGAAGAACACTTTCTCCTATTTATTGCAATTTATTTATTTATTTGTTTGTTTGTGTGTTTGGAATGAGGATAGGTTCAGGCTTGCCTATGTCAGGATTCACATGTTGAAGTCAGAGGACAAACTGTGATTTTCTTTCTCATGTAACAGTCTCTTGCTCATTACTTCATATACCAAGATAGCTGACCATTTAATCTCCAGGAGTTCTCTTGTCTCCTGCTCCCATCTGCCACTGGAATACTGAATTGTGGAGACATATAAATGATTCCAGTTTTACATGAGTGTTAGGAAACTCAGCCTTATTCTTTAGGCAGTAAATAACTTCCTTAGCCATCTCCCAAGTCTCACTACATCCAATACATACAAAGAACTCAAGAAGTTAGACTCCAGAGAACCAAATAACCCTATTAAAAAATAGGGTACAGACTTAAACAGAGAATTCTCAACTGAGGAATACCAGATGATTGAAAAGCACCAAAGAAATGATCCTTAGTCATCAGGGAAATGCAAATCAAAATAACCTTGAGATTCCACCTCACACTAGTCAGAATGGCTCAGATCAAAAACTCAGGTGACAGTAGATGCCAGATATGATATGGAGGAAGAAGAACACTCCTCCATTGCTTGTGGGATTGCAAGCTGGTACAACCACTCTGGGAAATAATTTGGCGGTTCCACAGAAAATTGGACATACTACTACCTAAGGACCCAGCCATACTACTCCTGGGCATATACCAAGAAGATGCTCCAACATGTAATAAGGACACATGCTCCACCATGTTCATAGCAGCCTTATTTATAATAGCCAGAAACTGGAAACAACCCAGATGTCCCTCAACAGAGGAGTGGATATAGAAAATGTGGTACATCTACACAATGGAGTACTACTCAGCTATTAAAAACAATGAATTCATGAAATTCTTAGGAAAATGGATGGAACTAGAAAATATCATCTTGACTAAGGTAACCCAATCACAAAAGAACACACATGGTATGCACTCACTGGTAAATGGATATTAGCCCAAAAGTTCATAATACCCAAGATACAATTAACAGATCACATGAAGCTCAAGAAGGAGGAAGACCAAAGTGTGGGTACTTTGGTCCTTCTTAGAAGAGGGAACAAAATACCCGTAGGAGGAGATACAGAGACAAAGTGTGGAACAGAGACTGAAGGAAAGGTCATCCAGAGACTGCCCCACCTGGGGAATCTATCCCACATGTAGTCACCAAACCTAGACATTAGTGTGGATGCAAAGGAGTGCTTGCTGACAGGAGCCTGATATAGCTGTCAGCTGAGAGGCTCTGCCAGTGCCTGACAAATACAGAGGTGGATGCTCTCACCCAACCATTGGACTGAGCACAAAGTTCCCAATGGACAAGCTAGAGGAAGGACTCAAGGATCTAAAGGAGTTTGCAGCCCTATAGGAGGAGCAACAATATGAACCAACCAGTACCCCTAGAGCTCCCAGGGACTAAACTACCAACCAAAGTTTACACATGGAGGGACCCATGGCTCCAGCTGCATATGTAACAGAAGATGGCCTTGTTTGTCACCAGTGGAAGGAGAGGCTCTTGGTCCTGTGAAGACTCAAGGCCTCATTGTAGGGGAATGCCAGGACCAGGAAACAGGATTGAGTGGGTTGGTGAGCAGGGGGAGAGGGAGTGGAGGGGGGGTGTTCTGTTGGAAAACCAGGAAAGGGAATAACATTTGAATTGTAAATAAAGAAAATATCTAATAAAAAAGGAAAAACAAACAAACATCAACTGTGGAACCAAGTTGCCTGGATTCTTGTTTTCACTACACCCTTAATGAGTTCTGCAAGATTGAGAAAGACACTTTACTCCCCATGCTGCAAAAACTCATATGTTAAATAATGATGTTGATGATTACAATGCCTTTTACAGAGAACACATACACAATCAATGACTAGGCTCCAGGAATTAATGAGAAAATTTTAAAATAATGTCTGGCACAAAATTAACATTGCTGCAATCTTCTTTTATGTGTATTTTGAGTTTATATCCATGTATATTTTAGAAGAGATTTGTTTTTAAGGAAAACACTTCCTAGAAAAGTCTTAATTTCCTTCTCTATTTCAAAACAATGGGGTCTGGAAATTCACCAAACAGAAAACAAGTGATACACACACACACACACACACACACACACACACACACACATACACACACACACACACACACACACACACATACACACACACACATACACATAGACACACACACACATACATGCACACACACACATACACACACATACACACACACATACACACACATATACACACACATATACACACACATACACACATACATACACACACATACACACACATACACACACACATACACACACATACACACACACATACACACACACACACACACACACACACCTCTATCTATCTCTACCTCTTCCTCCATAAATAACCTACATTTTATTTATATCCACAGTTGGTATCTTTAAGATAACCTAGCATTTAATGATATGCTGAAATAGAAAAATTCAGTCTTTTTTACAGTTTCTCAGTGTAACCTCTAAAGCACGCCGTTGACTTCACTTATGGCCAAGCTCTGTGGTGTTTCCTGTATCTGTCTGTCAGGCCCTGGTCCTTGTGTCAGACATCTTAGTTCAGATGTGGTTCCCCTCATGCTGACAACTTCTGGTTTTCTGAACCATGCCTATTGTCACGTGCCACCAGCACCAAGTTTGGCCTTCCTCCTTTGTGCTTGAGGATGAATAGCACCATACCTGTGCTCTGGGGCTCAGTGTGGCCCATGCTCTTTCTTCTGGAAACTTTAGGTCTCCCATGTACTCTATTAGTACATGTCAGGCCCAGCCACTTTTCACCAAGCCTTGTAACACTTCTACTTGAATTCCTCGTTACTTCATCACACTGAACTTGTATTTCATCCAAACAAACTTTGCATGCAGGCCCCTGGGTGTTGCACACCCTGTGTGGTAATTAGGATTGGTTTCCCATTTGACGCTGAGGAGGCAGGTCTCTGTAGGGAGCTGTCTAGGTTAGAGTTAGTGTCAGAGACTGTCTGCTATGAACTGTTCTCTTAACTGCTGGCCTAATGTGACCAGCGGTTTCAAGTTCCTATCATCTTGACTTTCCAACAATGATGGATTAAAGGATTCAGACAAATATACCCTTTCTCCCTTAACTTGGTTTTACCACAGCAGCAAGTAAAGAGTCTAAGACACCCTGCGAGGCCTGTGACTAGCAGCCGGTCTTATCATGTCCTTACCTCCTCTGGCCCATGTCTAAAGTATGGCTCTTACCATAGTAAAGTACCATTCTGTACTTTACTATGTGTCCCTTTTGACATCCAGTCTCACTACCACCTGCCCTTTTGTGTCAGAACCTTATCACTGTAGCAATTTCCTCCCAAGAGATGGCTTCTCAGCAGCACTCTTTTTGCCATTCATCTTTGCTCCCACCAGTGGGCTGATCTTCCTTTTGATAAACCACTCCTTCATCCAAGACCTTTCCTGTTTACACTCCCATCAAGTGCAGACACTTGTGTGCCTCTTGGGTGTTTCCAAACTCATCTTTCTACACATAGACTAATAGTCTAGGTGAATTCTGATGGACAGGCCTTTACCATCACCCAGTCGCACATCTTTTATTCGTGTCTCTCTAGTTCACCCAGCCTCTGGACAACCTTCAGAGTTTCCACTGGCCTCTTAGCTTTCCTTTGGGCCTTATTTACACTGTGTGACAAGCATCCATTTTTTTATGTAATATGAGATAATATATAGATACATATATTATATATATGAATATAGTGTATATCTTATATATGATACCTGTATATAAAATCTTCCAATTATATCTAAATATAGCATAGCATCTGTAACTGTGAAGACACACACATAGTGAATGTAACCACTAGATATTACCCCCGAAAAAGACCAAAGACAAACCTGCCCCTAAGTGCTTTAGTACATAAATGAGGACTCTGAAATCCTGAGATAGGTATTTAAGAATTTAGTAGCTATATAGTAAGATGTATAGTTCTTACTATTCATGACACATTATACCTAAGGGCTTTTGACATTATTGATACAAATTTATATTTCGGAATAACTTTATTGTTTATTAATTTAAATATCACTTAAGAAATCAAGCCATCAACAATACTAAGTCTAAGAAAATAACACAGTAGTTGTGAAAAAGTAATAGGAGGACAAAGATGCAGTCATATGTTATAGTCTGTCGACATTGGATGAAAATTGTGACTGTTTGAGAGTGTATATCAGTGTGGTGTGATAATTGAGCAAACAGGGACACCTGATAAAAATATCAAGGAGCAAGGAATGTCCATTAAGTCTAAAGACAGAGCTTCAGAAGGGTTTACTGAGCAAACATCAGTCCCCAGGAGATGCCCTAATTATGGGGAGTAATGCCCGGTTCCATCGGTATCTCCCCCTCACCTGGGGCACAGAGGTCAATGGAAACAAAAGACAATGAGCTCCACCAATGAGAGGTAACCAACCCATGCTGTAAACCTATGTACTGGGAAGCTATAAAAAGTGAGTGCTTTTGTTCCTGGGTGTCACCTTTGCTCTGAATGCAGGACGACCCCAGTATACTGGTTCAATAAAAACCTCATGCAGTTTGCAGCGATCTCCATCCCTGATTCTTCGAGAGTGGGGCACCCACGCTGAATTTAACAATGGGAAGCAGTGTTTGCCTGGGTTCCCTAAGATGTCTTCATAACATAATTAGAGAGCCAGTGATTTTCAACATAATGTCAAGGGTAAAGGGAAGGTCATCTGGTAGTTGTTTCTAGCTGCCTGAGACAATGTTTCCCACCTCTCTGAGGCTGACTTTTACAGAGCCAGTGCTGCCATCCAAATCCAGGGAGGGGACCTCAACATCCCTCACTGGCTCCTTTGTCAGTCTGCCTACCTACCTGCAAGCTTCAGTGTATTAAGTCTCCATTTGCATCTGCATAGATGAGTGCCTGCTGATCACCCTCCCTATTTTAGAGGTTTCAGCAGCCTGCTTGAGCAGCCTCACCTTTGAGGCCTTAGTCCAGCAATTTTAACCGCTTTGACCAGGCTTTGAATTATAGGCTTCAAAGCAGTCTGTGTGGGAGGACACAAATAGTCCATGGTTGGAGGTCTGCCAATTATGGAGTTCAAAAACCCTAAAAATGCAAAGAACTATGAATACTGAAATATAGAAAATAATACCCCCCATGCAGCAATGCAATTGCGATTTTAATTCTCCTACTATTTTGCAGATTTAATGTACAGGCCCACAAGGCTGCTCTCAATTGAGACACTTGCTTCAAATCTCAGGATACCTGCACTACTGGCCAACTGACTACTGATACAAGTGTCCCTGTACATAACCCTTCAGGCACTCAGGAAAACACTGTAAAGAAGTTTGACACTAAAACACTGAAATTAGGATTGTCAAAATAGTAAGATTCAGAGGATAAGTCCTGGGAGGTTCCATGTGTTCCTTGGTTATGTTACCTCCTGAGGAAGCATGTGTGTTCAGAGATTTTACTGTTGTCTCGTTATGTAGGCATGCTTGCCTAAACCTGTGGCAATGTGGAATGAATATCCAGTCCACTCTCTCATTCTTAGACTTTGGCACCTCTAGTCTGATTTTCCATGGCAAAATACCTCTTTAACCACATTATCTTTCTGGATGGTTTTGTGCCCATCAAGAAACTGTCTAAGGACCCCACAATAAGTTTCACTCTGAGCATAGATGGAGATGTAGTCCCAGGAATCCCATCATGAAATCAAAGAATTTTTAACCACTTGAGAATCCCAAGAGTCTGGAGCCTATTCCCAGGAACCCAATCAAAGATCAAATATATTCCCTGTTATAACACATTAAGAAAAGACAACACAGTTTAGATCTGTTAAAGTCAGAGAAAGTCAGAAAGAGAAAGTTCTCAGGTTTATGATAGAGAAATTTACTTAAAACTTTATATTTGACCAAGATGTAAGGGGCCCTTGAACACTATTAGAATCTCTTCATTTGTCTCTCTCATTCATTCCTTCAACAATATTTATTGAACCTGTAGTTAATACTGTTAAACTTTATTGTTTGTATAGCATATTAAAGAGAAAACATGAACTATTTGAAATTATTCTCTGATTTGATTCTAGTCTAAATGAATCTGGGCTCTGAGATCATTGATTATGTTCTCAAGAGTAATGGAGGAAATGCCCAAGATTACAAAGTATTGGACACTGGGAGCTGTAAAGAGTTTGGAAAGCAGGCAAAATACAATTAGGACTTGGAGTTTTTGTTGACCTGAGTCTACCACTTGGTCTTCTGTTTGTAAACTAAATCAAGAAGTACTTTGAAATGTCATGTTGTAAATTATTCTTTCTTGTGTTTCTTGTAATTGGAGCAACATACTAATTTTTACAAGTTGTGACTACTAACAGAGAGCAATCACCTCACAGACTTGTACCGGAGAGATGAGAACGTTCAGGTGACAGGCAATGGCCATGTGCAGAGTCCTCGATTCCCAAACAGCTACCCAAGGAACCTGCTTCTGACGTGGCGGCTCCATTCCCAGGAGAAAACACGGATACAACTGTCCTTTGACCATCAATTTGGACTAGAGGAAGCAGAAAATGACGTTTGTAGGTAAGAGAACATTATCCTTTTTAGTATTCTAATCAAAGTGGGAGAACTTGAGTTAAAAATACGGCATCAAATATTCTTAAAGTCTTTGGAATTACTCAAGATGTTTCTATACTAATCACTTTTCCCCATTCCTAGCAATTTAAGGGAGAAGGGTTTATTTTGGCTCACAGTTTGGGGATATCATTTCTGTTGTAGTGCCTGGTGATATTGTATCTGCTGTCAGGAAGAAAAGAGGGACAGATGTTGGTAGCCTTGCAGTTCTCTCCTTTTCATGCAGGCTCAGTCCCTAGCTTAGAGAACAGTATCATCATCTTTTAGCGTAGGTCTTCCCATTTAGACTAGCCTAATAAAGACAATCGTTCGTAAGAATGGCCAAGAGCTCGTTGCCTGCACGCTTCTAGATTTCTTTCAGGCTTTTAATCAGTATTAACAATTACCATGGCCATCCTTTTTAAAAGGTGCTATGCTGGTACTGCAGAAAATCCACAAAAATGTACACTTCCCTCAGTCACAATTATGTATTTCCCTGAAAAAAAGCGATAGACTCTAGGAATCTGAGCATTTCCAAGGCCCAGAAAAGCCTTTTGTGAGCATGTAGATGAATCTCATTCAGGTCCCCCAGAGATGGACACTGCAACTTTGAGGAATGTCTGCCACTAGCACAGAGAGCAAAGCCCCTGCTTGCTTCAGCACTTGAGACAACTGTAACCATGACAAGGGATGGTGACAGAGAAGCAGGTCAGGCAGGGCCTTCCTGACACTTCCTTAATAGGCAGAGGAGGAAGCAGAGACAACCTCAGGATCTATGTGCTCTTCAGATGTCTGTTTCCTAATGGGAGAGAAGATGAAAGCAGGCTAATCACCCTTTCTCATTAGCATGCTCATCAGAGGAAGTCTAGGCCTCTGTTCTTTGACTTGTTGGCTCCCAGCACCTTACTCCCTCAATTACCCTGCCTGAGACTTAGGGAGGACTTTTTTTCCTCTTTGTGCTTTACTGGCTGTACTCTCTCTGCATGGCCAATGTACTCTTCAACTACTAAATCCTTCCCACAGTTTATTTTCCTTTGAATAATAAAAGGAGGTACATCCGATTTGGTTGTCCTTTGTTGCATATTTATTATACTGACAGTTTTTATTATACTGCTTTTTTTTCCCAGAAAATAACAGCATTGACTATTATTTTCTAGGGCCATAGAGGCTAATGCATGACAGAAATCACAGACAAATACACAAGTGGAGAGCTAGTTAATATTTACAATGAGAATCAACTAAAGCTGCTCTTGTGTCTTTTCAGCCTTGAATGAGAGAACTAATTTGTTGTTTTGCTGACAAAAGAGGGAGGAAAAAGACAAAAACAAAGAAAGTAAAATGCTATTAAAAGAATGTTAAAGGTAACAACATGGGCAATAGTGTAATCTGTTTACATGTAGGGTAGGTCTTAGTTTCCTTTACAGCTGTTGTGCTAAAATAGCCTGACAATAGCAACTCGTGGGAGAAAGGGTCGTTTTGGCTTACAGTTCAAAGGTGCAGTTTATCATATCAGGGGAGTTAAAACAGCTAATCACATTGCAAGGCCAGTCAAGAAATGGGGATTGATGCATGCTGGTGCTCAGCTAACTTTCTTGTTATTATGCAATCCACAACCTAGGACCAGGGTGTGGCCTCCACAATGAATTTCTCTTCTCACCTTAACTAACATAGTAGAGATACTTTACCACATGCTTGTCTAGAGACTTCTATTCCTCTATCCTTGATGAGGTTATTCTAAACCTCATCAAGTTAACAATTGTGTATCATCATAAACACCAAATATGTGAGGGAATTTTGATTTTTCCACTCAAAACAATTCTTTAATACCTGCTGAGTGTCCTACAGTTCACATTAATTCTGCATAGTCATTTGGGCTTTGCATCCAACTCCACAGGACAAGAGTTCAATCCCATGAGTCTCCCTTTTGTTGAATGTCAGGTCCATGTCTCTGCCCTCCCATCTTTCCTCTACCAACTGTAATCAGAGAGACTCACAACCCCTCCTAAGCTTTGCAGAATTAATATCACAGCTTACAAAAATCACAGAAGGCCTTGACTTAATTGTTTAGCAGTTTAGTATAAAGGACATAGCTCAAGAAATTTGCCACAGAAGAGATAAACAAAGTAAAGTATATGGAAAGAGCACCATCTCCAGATGACCTTGATGTGTTCACCAACCCAAAAGTTAAGGAAATTGTGAAGAGTCCATTATGTGACTGATTGGCATGGATGGTGAGGAAATGCAGTCTCCAGACGCTCACTTCTTTAGTACACCTGGAACTAATCATTCTTTGAGCTTTCTGGTATGTTGCCTCCATCTTGAAGTGCTCTGAGATATCATTGAAAGTTTATCATTGTCATAAACTGTGCTGAATGAGAAATGAATTTCTTCTTCTATCACTTGAAAACTCCAGACATGTTAGCATAGAACCAAAGACCAGGACCAGGTACCTGTTTTCTTATTACAGAAAAGAAGCCACTGATGAACTGGGATTTTGGTCCCAGTTACAATAGACAATATTCACACATAAATTAGGCTGGGTCATTTCTGGATGTTCTATCAATTCAAGTTGTTTCTTGAATTTTCCAGGATAAAGTAGAATGATAAGAAGATGAAGGGCATAAATCAGAGCCCAGCCCCATGGTTCTCCCCAGCTTGGGATGCATAATCCATAGGGACTCAATGTAAAATTACACTGAACTTTTTAGAAATAAAAGTGATCTAGTGTTATTAAAAATCTTTCAAATAGATTCATATTTGTGCACTATTATTTACACATAAATAAAATAAAATGCAGTTGATTTCTTACCATCTGCCCCCAACCTGACTGCTGTGTACACTGCAATACCTTATTGCTTGAATAATGAACCTTCCTCACTATTTCTTACCTTTCAACCCTATAAACATCAAACAATTAATTTGCACAGCATTCGGGAGAGATCTAGCTGGTAAAATTACATAAACTTATTTTGTCTACAAAGGAACTGAGGCAAAGGTCATACGGGCCTCATCAATCACTACTAGGGATATTTACTCGGCATCTTAGCTTTTCTAGATATCCTTTATATTATCTGTCCCAATTCAGTGAAAACCCTGCAGTAAGCAAGGGCAGCAAATTCAAGAGAGTTCTTCTGAACACTCAGACCTCATGTTCCCTATACACTTCCTTCTAGTAACCCTCATTGAAAACACAACAAACACACGTGAGAGAGAGACTGAGGAGCCTCTTTGCTCTAGAGTGATGGCACTGGAAGTCACTAGGGAAAGGTGGAGATAAGGAGTAAGGATCTTCATCAACTGAAGAACCAGTTGTTTAATGGGCCTTGTAGAAAGGCCCAAGACCTGAGGAGTCCTAGGATAGGATAAATGCTCTATAAAGAATGCAAGCATGTCACTGAAGGCATGTTAAGCTGGGATGGGTGAAAGGAAGCACAAGGATCAAATGGGTACACAGAGTAATACGTGGGTCTGTGCTGTTGCTTAGGGTCCTGGGGGAGGGGAGGTATGTTTCTCTGACCACTGATAAGAATGATCCTGTGTTTACATAGAACTCATTCACTATTTGTTGTAAGCAACCAGCAGTTACTGATTAACACACATAGTCCCTTATATTATATGCCTTTCTGAAAGAAAAAAGTCATATGTAATCATGTGGTCATTCTAAAAGACAATTTTTAAAGAAAGAGACTTCTTGGTCTATGAAGATGTCAATCATGTAATTCTCAAAAAAGCCTTGGTGAGCAAATTGATTCAAAATGAAAAGTGTTTTTGCAAGCTCCTATGGTGTTTACTGGAGCATGCATCTCAACCTACCTTTAAAATATGTTAGTAGGGGATCAGGTTTGCTGCCGCAGTGTGAGCTTTGGCCGCCATTTTACAACAGCTCCACTCATGCACACAGCGCAGGACGCAGGGAGCAGCAAGCACATGATCCAAGCCACCCGACCCCATCAGACAGGATTCCTCGGCCCCAGCCCCACGGGGAAGATCTCTGGAAACATGTTAATGGAAATGGTACCGAAGAGCCCATGGATAATATTTCAGCAGTTATCCATTCAGAGAATTATCAGACATCGCTTGATGCTGGTTTACCACAGGAAGTTGCTGAAAAACTAGATGAAATTTATGTTGCAGAGCTAGATGCACATAGTGATTTAGATGAAAGAGCTATCGAAGCTTTAAAAGAGTTCAAGGAAGCCGCGCATTGGCAGTGCTTCAACAGTTTAAAAACAGTGATCTCTCTTGTGTTCAGAACAAAAGTGCCTTTTTATATGGAGTCATGAAGACTTACAGGCAGAGAGGAAAACAAGGACCAAAGTAGCAGGCTCTAGTAAAGGACCAGATGAGGCAAAGATTAAGACACTTTTGGAAAGAACAGGCTACACCCTTGATGTGACTACAGGTCAGAGGAAGTATGGGGGACGGACCACCTCCAGGTTCCGTTTATTCAGGTCAGCAGCCTTCTTTTGGCACTGAGATATCTGTGGGGAAGATCCCCAGAGATCTGTCTGAGGATGACCTTGTTCTATTATTTGAGAAAGCTGGACCTACACGGGGTCTGCTTTTAATGATGCATCTGCTTACTGTTCTCAACAGAGGTTATGCGTTTGTCACTTTTTGTACAAAAGAAGCAGCACAAGACGCTTTTAAATGTATAATAATCATGAAATTCGTTCCAGGACGCACATTGGTGTCTGCATCTCAGGAGCCAACAATAGGCTTTTTGTGGGCTCTATTCCTAAGAGTAAAACCAAGGAACAGATTCTTGAAGAATGTACCAAAGTGACAGAGCATCTCACAGATGTCATTTTAAACTACCAACCTGATGACAAGAAAAAAACAAAAGACAGAGGCTTTTGCTTTGTTGAATATGAAGATCACAAAACAGCTGCCTAGGCAAGGCGTAGGCTAATGAGTAGTAAAGTCAAAGTCTGGAGAAATGTTGGAACTGTTGAATGGGCTGATCCTATTGAAGATCCTGATCCTAAAGTCATGGCAAAGGTAAAAGTGCTGTTTGTATGCAACCTTGCCAACACTGTAACAGAAGAAATTTTAGAAAAGTCATTTGGTCAGTTTGGGAAACTGGAACGAGTAAAGAAGCTAAAAGATTACACTTTTGTTCATTTTGATGAGAGAGATGGTGTTGTCAAAGCTATGGAAGAAATGAATGGTAAAGACTTGGAGGGAGAAAATATTGAAATTGTTTTGGCTCAGCCACCAGATCAGAAGAGGAAAGAAAGAAAAGCTCAGAGGCAAGCAGCAAAGAATCAAATGAATGATGATTACTACTATTATGGTCCATCTCATATGCCTCCCCAAACAAGAGGTCGAGGGTGTGGAGGTAGAGGTGACTACGGATATCCTCCAGATTATTATAGATACGAAGATTATTATGATTATTATGGTTATGATTACCATAACTATCGTGGTAGATATGAATATCTACACTTTGGTTATAAAGATTTTCAAGTTGGAGCTGGAGGAAGGGGTGGTAGAGGAGCAAAGGGGGTGCTGCTTCATCCAGAGGTCTCGGGGCTGCTTCTCTCTGTGGTAGAGCAGGTTATTCACAGAGAGGAGGCCCTGGATCAGCAAGAAGCATTCGAAGTGCAAGAGGAGCTGCCCAACAACAAAGAGGCCACAGGCAGGGAAAAGAGCTCAAGGCCGGTCCTGACCTGTTACAAAGAAGACTGACTGGCTATGTGCGATTACACCAGAAGCTTGCGGTGGGGTAATGGTAGGGAAAGTCAAGCAACCTTAAATATCTCGGCTGTCTAGGTGCATATTCTATTGCAGAGGACTTTCCTGTGATGATCATGGAATCAAATACGGGACATTGAACTAATACGTGGACTTTGATA
>JADRCD010216513.1:4740-28076 GCA_019843815.1 Montemys delectorum
TGTGTGTGTGTGTGTGTGTGTGTGTGTGTGTGTGTGTGTGTGTGTGTGTAGTGTATACACAAATGAACCTACCCCAGGAGTCATGGTTTAGATATAAAGTATGTCCCTCAAATCTCATATGTTAAAGCCATGGTCCTCAGATGATCAAAATGAGGATTCTAGCATAATCAGCAATTAACCCATTGGTGGATTCATAATTTGATAACATTTCAAGGTTCAGAAACTTTCAGAGATGGTTCCCACATGGAAGAAGGAGGTCAACAGGGAATTTGGCCAAAGTTTTCTCCTTCTCCCTCACTTTCTCCTTCAACCTCTGCTTCTCCATCCCTCTCCCTCTCTCTTTTCTCTTTTGATCTCTCTCTTTGCAGAAGTTAAGCTTCTCTACAGGGCCAGTTCTTCCCTGTCACACAACTCTCTAAGGAAAAGAGTGACTAATTCATAGCTATTACTCAGTAGATAAAATAACAGACAAGATCAAGTATCTACTTCAACATATTCTGAAAATACAAGAATATAGAATTTATACAGTGCCATAATATCATGTCATTTAATGATTGACTTAGAGGGAAAGAGGTGGGACTTAGGGAAAGAAAGAAGGGGGTTGGTTAAGTACAGAAGCTATAGAAACTGTTCAGCAATTGACATCGACCCAATAGACTAGAAGGGGCAGTGGATGGGAGTAGAAGGGAAGTGGGTAAGATAAGCATGGGCGTGGCCACGGGCACTCCCACACTCATTACCCTTCCAGAACAGTCACAGTTCCAATCCAATGGAGTTCTCCAAGAACAAAGGCCTAACATATCACTTCTGGAGTGAACTTTAAAATGAACATCTTTTGGGTCAAGTTCCTGGGAAGAACAGGAATCCAGCAAATAGTGAGTAGAAAATAATAGTCCTACACTCACTTTCATCTAACATATTTGATGGGCATATATTTCTTTCTCTTAATTACTCTATTCTTGAGTCATATTATCCCTAGGCAATCTAAGGCTGCATATACAAGATCTTAATGCAAACTCAGAGAAAACTTGTTAAAAGCAAAGTTGTTGGGAAATTTTTGAAAGCAATTTAAATAATTCTATTTACTTTATCAAACCAAGATAGACAATTACTCAAAAGAAAAATGGACCAACCAGAAATGTCTTTGTACAGACTAATGCCCACAACCCTTATGTCACAAGGACAAATAAATAAAAGCTTGGAAAGAACCTTTATTTCAGGTTCTTATCAGCTTGAGCCAGCTGATAGAGAAAGTAGCTCTTATGGGTGAACTCTTGAACCAGGAAAGAATCCGTGCAAAGTTTCTGTCTGGTGATGTGACCTGAAAATGTGTTTCCATTCCTTGCATTATCTTTATAGCTGACAAATGATTGCCTTGTACTTGCTCTGTATGCTTGGAAACTAGTTATATATTGTTGAGACTGTCACAAACAAGAGATTTCCTTCCTAGGGAAAAAAAGAAAACTAATCTCCTAGGTACAAAGGTTTAATAAAATGACGAGAAATTTAGATTATCAAACTGTGTTTTCCTTTTGCCTAACTTCCAGAGAGTCTGGAACCCTATTTAACAGCTAGAAGGCCTTCCGGGGACCACGATGGTGGGACATGTAGGACAGACCTTTAACCCCAGCACTTGGGAGGCAAAGACAGGCAGATCTCTATAAGTTTAGCTCAAGTCTGATCTACACAATGCGTTCCAGATCAGTCAGAGCTACATACTGAGACCTTGTTGTAAAAGAAGAAAGAGGAGGAGGAGGAGGAGGAGGAGGAGGAAGAGGAGGAGGAAGAAGTGGAAGAAAAGGGAGGAAGGAGGAGAAAAGGAATAAGGGGGAGGAGGAGGGAGAGATAGTTCTGAGGAAAACCTAGGCTTTCTTCTAGCATTTGTACCCTGGTCTGTTGCCGCTCTATAGTGTTGGTATCACCATGACAACAAGCAGTAACCTCATGAGTCAGTCATTTGTCTCCATTCGCTTAGTAAGTAGGCCTCATTAGAAATGTCCAATTAATCCTTTTGTGAATGTGTATATATATATATATATATATATACATATATTTTTAAAGATTTATTTATTTATTATATGTAAGTACACTGTAGCAGTCTTCAGACACCCCAGAAGAGGGCGTCAGATCTCATTATGGATGGTTGTGAGCCACCATGTGGTTGCTGGGATTTGAACTCAGGACCTTCAGAAGAGCAGTCAGTGCTCTTAACGGCCGAGCCATCTCTCTGCCCCCCCCCCTCGCTTTGTGAATTTCTAAATCTTAAATTTATTCAGTTTTTTTCCCCTTTGTACATGAAAAGGTTAAGTTGCAATTGAGGCATAGTATATTATTTCTCTAAAAGAATGATCCAGTGTGCAAAGCCAAGTTCAAACTTCTGAAGGTTTGAATCATGCAGGCCTGTGACCAAGCTGTATAGTATGGCTTGCTATGGCTTGAATAGATCATAACTACAGAGATTGTCACTGTGAAAGGCTAATGCAATACCTATAAATGACCAAGTAATATGCATAGACAAATAATAGAACAATTATAAAACTCCATGCTCAGATTATTTATTATCAGAAATACTGGATGAAAAACCAAGTATACCTAGAGGAGATATTGAATAAACAAAACACTCAGCTTCACAGCATAGTGGAAAAGGCAGTGGTTTATTCAAAAATGTGGTATTAGAACAAAGTAAAATTATTTTTAGATTAATTATGCCCAGGCAATGGTAGTGCATATCTTTAAACCCAACACCAGGAGGCAGGGACAGGCATATAGACCAGGTCGGGCTGGTCTACAGAGCAAGTTTCAGGATAGCCAAAACTACACAGAAAACCCTGTCTTGAAAGGAAACAAAAAAGAAAGGGAGGGAGGAAGGAGGGGGGGGGGGAGGGGGAGAGGGAGAGTGAGAGAGAGAACAGGTTAAGGAGAAAAGACAGCAATACTTAACAGGGATCATGTGTCTCAGACAAAGTTACAGCAGCCTTTTTAACATCTGAAATTACCTTAGTTGAATTAATTTGAAAAGATAATACCATCAAAGTCAGAAAACTTAAATATTCCAAGATTTTGGTTGAGTTGTTTGCATGTTTTATTTTTCTCATTAAGCTAAGCCTGTTTTGTTTTGTTTCCCTTTTTAAATGTTTTCTTTTATTAAAAATAATTATTATCTACAGGATTGATTGAAGTGAATGCTTTCTTTTTAAAAAAGATTTATTTTATTGTATTTATTTTTATGTGTATGAGTACACTGTACAGATGGCCGTGAGCCATCATGTGTGTGGCTGCTGGGAATTGAACTACGGCCCCGCTCACTCTGGCGTAATTCACTGTAGCTGTCTTCAGACGCACCAGAAGAGGGCGTCAGATCTCATTACAGGTGGTTGTGAGCCACCATGTGGTTGCTGGGATCCGAACTCTTGGAAGGGCAGTCAGTGCTCTTACCTGCTGAGCCATCTGCCAGCCCGAAGTGAACACTTTCTATGAAAGGTTTTATATTATAAATTATGCTCTGCGAACTTAAAAAAGTCTAACAGCTAATTCATAATTACCTTGAGAGTACATTTTATTTCTTAGACACTGACTTATCAATAAATAGATTTATCCATCAGAGATATGAAATGCCTTACCAAACAGCATACATTCCTGCTCTGTCTTACTAAGTGCATATTACAGCCCAAAAGAAGTTCACTGTGAAAATAAATGACAGGGTCATCAGAGATGCCATGTGGAAATTGCCCCCTGGATACCATAGCCTGATACCAATCACTGGTACTGGTTGGAGAGTGGAATCCCCAGCCACTGATCTGCTGCAAACTGCAGGTGCAACTGGAGGAGTGGGTGGAGGGCGTCAGAGCAGGAGAAAGCTGTGCTACGTCATCCTCCAAGGCCCTTGATGTGGAAGGAACAATCACTGTACACACAGAGATGATCATTGTGATCCCTACTACAAGGACCTGGGGTGTGGGAAAGGAAGTTCCGCATGGAATTTGAAAGCTAGATTTACAAGGTAAGAGATCTGAGAGCTTCAAGTGGGAAGGGTTTCCAGCATTTCAGAGAAATCGGTTTTGTTTGTTTTCAGTCTAGACTGAGAGTACAAATGCCTAGGAAATATGCTTGTGGCCAGAGGACACCCTAGGGTTGTTTTCCTTTTCCACACAGCGCCCTGCTGTGATGTATATGGGTTGTGGCGTATACGGCAGTGCCTACATTCAGAGTTTACTGTCACTGAAATGATGCCTCTCATGCTCTGTATGTCCAATCAACGATCTACATGATTGGCACTAATTTCCTTGAATGTCCTCCTGATCCAGCACTGTATTGGCTCCTTACTATTACATGTTTTTATTTATACTAGAGCAATTACCACTGGCAATTAGCTGCTGGCAATCTCTGAGCTATATTTAGTATGACTTTCTGGAGAGCAAGTTTAAGTTTGGGTCTACCCTGCTGAAAAAATAATTTTTAGTCTTCAGTTTAAAGGTAGGCTATTCTTGTATGGTTCTGATTTTTAAAAATCATTACCTGGATTCAAATCTTGCCTTTGAACAATAAAGTTATGTCATTTGCAGCAAAATGGGTAGAATTGGAACTCATAATCTTACAGAAATCATCCAGACTCAGAAACACAAATATCACGTTCTCTCCTATGTAGAACATAGATTGTTGCATACAACTTTAAAGTTTTCTTTCTTTGTTACCTGACAACTAGGGAAGTTTTCTTATCCTTCTTGATTCTGAAGTTCCTCAACTAATAAAGGGGATGACAACAATCCTTCATGCATTTACTGTTAAGATCTTGTGGCAGACTCTAGATAGCTGAGAACTATGCCTACCTACATCACATAACTTTGAGATATTATTGTTTGACCAACTTATCATCAGCTACAAGCGCATATTACAATCCACCCTTCATACTCTCCAGCTGTCTGCTTTCCCTCTGGCCCATCAATAACCTCAACTCTTGTATATGAGTTGAGATTTGTATCAGCCTCATATAGCAAGATATTCATATACTTTACTTAATCTTTAACAACTCTAAAATATTAGTCCTGGTATCCTTATTTTCTTGTTTGGGAAACTGAAACTCAAAAACTGAGTTTATATATGAGAGAGCACAGAGATGAACCCAGTGTCCAATACTCTAACTATATTCTTACAACAATGTTACTTTTATGCCAATCCATTCCCTAAATATTTCCATTAAAGCATTTCAGTGCTTTTCTTGAACCTTGGAATGTCTACATTCAGAATAAGAATCGATGGCCCTCCTGAACTTAGACAGGACTTTACAACCACCTCAGCTAACTGACTCTAGCACAAGCAAGGTTATACAACATCCAGATGTAGATTACAAATGGTAAGACAGCTCTAACTAGCTCACTCTTTTGAAACTGCATTCTATGCAATCTAACATAGGCCGTATAATTTGTAATGCTACCTGAAGGTCTCATGCTTGAAGGACCAGTAAAGAGAACACATCAAAGTACAGAGGAATGAAGAGGCTCAGCTGCTCAGATGTTCTTTAAGCAATACCAACAGGCACTTCAAGGAACAGAGAGGAGTTATATCAACCAAGCCCTGCCCATATTGCAAAATGCAAGAGATATGCAAGTTATCCTTGTTATTTAAGTCAGGAAATATTGAACATTTTGTTTCTCAATAATGAAATCCAGAAAGGCTATAGAAACCTCTAATATCAGTTACTCACTTTCATTCCCCTTGATGGTAGACCTTGTTGTCTTCACATGTACAACTACCTCTGCTTACAAGTCGTCACCAATGAGCATTCTCCAAATCCCTCATTTAAAGAGCCATGAACTGACTTAACGTCTGTGATGCCACAGAGTCATACAGCTGTCCTTAAGTCTCTAACTGGGTACTTAAGGACTCAAAGATAAAGTCAAAATGTCTAGATGTATTCTTTGTCTCCTACTAAGTGCTGCTATTTCATCTGTCCAGACTTCTATTTCTTCCGAATGGAGTTACAGTGAAACTTCCATTTGAGCCACAATGTGGATATTTATATACTATGAAAGCCCTTAGTTTTTAAATTAATTGCTTTAACTTTGTTATGATGAAACAGTAACAGAAATAACACAAGGGAGAAGGATTTGTTTCAGCTCATGGTTTCAGAGAATTCAGTCCATCGCGGCAGAGGCAGAACCACTCAGCTCATATCATGGCAGGCCAAGCCGGCAACAGAAGGCTACCATGGAGAAGATGCACCTCAGTGACCCACTTTCTCGAGCTAAGCTCCACTGTCAAAGCCTACAGAAACTTTCCAAATACTGTCACCAGCTGGAGAGTAAATGTTCAAAACATTTATGGGTCTATGGGTACATTGAAGATTCAAATGTTAACATTATTTGACAGGAGTTTTTATTGTGTTATGGTACATATTAGAATATTGATTATACTGTATGGCAAATATTTCTGTTTCCTTGTGTGAACTATTAATCTTTTGGAAAAAATTTAAAAAACCAGCAGTATACCCCTAATACATGTTGCTTCAGATGTGAAAAAATATAATTTTGAGTGAATAGACAAATAGGTAAAGGGTGCTGAATGAACAAGTCATACTGGTAGGAGATGTGGAAGAGCTCTCAGGCTCATGAGGAATTTAGAATTGGTAGAATGCTACTTTCCCCATCCTATCCAGTTCTTATCTCTTTCTTAGTGATGTTACCACACCACAGGCACAGTCTCAAGACTACTTTACCCACCCACAAAGCCACACAGCTTTGCTGGGCATTTCCAAGTGAGCAATGGGCAGTCCGCATCAGATGGCTGGGCTGGGAGGAAGGCCACCGCTACCAATTTCATACAGAAATTTCTCCTTCTAGCCATTTTACAGCATGTTATCTGGATGCCTGACCTTGCCAAGCAAAATCTAGTTAATCTTTACAGTGCCATTCCCCTTTATGGCCTCTATGATATGGCAGTGCCATATGGTGGCAGTGCTGTGGAAAGGACTCTGCTCTTACCGGGCAAGCAGGCTTGTGCTGCACTAAGCAAATAATCTGCCTCTTGCATCATCCATCATATCCCCCAGTGATCCCTGCTCAGTGGAAAACACATTCAGATAAATTACTGAACAGCAACACCACCTTTATTAATGAGATGAGAGAGCAAGTTCTACAATAAGTTTTAACCTCAGTATAGAATGTACACATGTGCATATGGATGGATGGATTCTCATGGTAAAAGATGACAGACTATGGATATTGCTGCTGAGTTTCAATACCTGTTAGTGGAGTCCCCTGCTGTTGCAGAACAGCAGTACCATTCATGGACATCTTGATCTCAATATATAGAAAAAAATCTCTGTGTACCAATCAGCTCAATATGTTCTCTTGGTTCAGCTGATTAAATTCCAACAGGGCCAGGCAGTGGTGGTGCATGCCTTTAATCCCAGCACTTGGGAGGCAGAGGCAGGCAGATTTCTGAGTTCGAGGCCAGCCTGGTCTACACAGTGAGTTCCAGGACAGCCAGGGCTACACAGAGAAACCCTGTCTCAAAAAACAAAACAAAAAAACAAAAACAAAAAACAACAAGAAAAAAAACAAAACAAACAAATAAAATCCAACAGGTTGGCCTTAGAAGCAAATGTGGGATTTATCTCACTGCTGCTGTGATTACAGGTTGTATGTTTATTATAGCTTTAATCATGTCTACACTCTTTCTCGGAAGGAGCTGTTTGAAGCCTGCAGAATGCTGAGGTTTGGACACATTTCTGAGGTATGCCACCACAGCTTCTGATTGGACAGCCACTCTCGGACCATGTAGGCCTTTTGCTGTTGACTCACCAGAGGGCAGCAACTTGGAAGCTTGATGTCAGCATGCAAGAATGTCAGGCTTCTCTCTCTGGCAACCACACTCAACCAAGAGCTAAGCAAGGCTTCCCAGGTTTACACTCGGGCAAACCTCCTGCCTGGGCCTTTCACTGCCCTGGTTATCACGCTACAGCAAACGAGGAACAAAAGCAATGGGACAAACAAACAAAAAGCCCACGTCTTAGTTGACATCACTAAACAATAGTTGTGATGGGAATGTGTATGAGACTGGGTATGATTGTCTGTGTGGCTCTGTGCAACACACACACACACACACACACACACACACACACACACTTCACACACACTTTTCCCAATAGGAAACACTAGAATGCAGGATGTAATCTGTCAGGAGGCATAAGTAAGATTTCTAAATTACTGAGCATATAAAAATATATGCTACTACACTCCTGATTATTTGATTTGCCTCAAATTCCTCATAGCTCTCACTACTCTGACTGAAGCCTTCAATTGGACTTAGGACTATCTCTGAAGTGTTTTATAATCCCATGATCTGAAATAATTACTAGATTTTTTTTTTAGGAGAATGGCTTCCTGGTGCTCATGTGACATGGCATAGTTACCAGACAGCTTGCAGCCTGGCTCTGTGTCTACTTTTGAGCATTACCTAGTTTCACATCGCCTCTGATCTTACTAGCACCCCCTCATTCAGCAAAAAAAAAAAAAAAAAGAGTCACATGTCTAAATTCGTTAAAATGTCCATGTTCAGAGTCTTCCATGGTTGTAGTTTTAGGCAACTGAAAGCAGTAAACCTATTAAAACCTCTATGGATCCATGGCCAAGGTCAAGCAATCAAACACGTTACACAGTAAATCAAGGTAGAATTGGTGATTCACAGGGGCTAAGTATTCCCTAACTCAACTTGCTAATATGTGGAAGTCCAAAGATTAAGGTTATTTGATTCCTATAGCAAACCAGGATTGAGATAAAAAATTTCCCTCTTTGGATTGCAAAGTCGGTCATCAATGGGAGGAGAGGCCCTTGGCCCTGTGAAGGTTCTGTGCCCCAGTGTAGGGGAATGCCAGGGCCAATAAGTGGGAAAGGGTGGGGTGGCAAGCAGGGAGGGGGGAGGCAACAGGGGTTTGTTCTTGTCTTTATTTGTTTATTTGTTTGTTTTTTGGAGGGGAAACTGGGAAAGGAGAAATCATATGACATGTAAATAAAGAAAATATCTAATAAAAAAATTTCCCTCTTTGATCTTGTCTTCATTTCATTTCTTTATCCTGAAGAATGGCTATAACTCCTCCATTCTGCCTATGTTTTCCAGGATTGTCCAATATGGCTAGTGCAGTGGGTATATTCCACACCCCTCCCCCAAGAAATATTTCCATATCCTAACTCTCCAAGTTTACAAATATTATTTTTATGGAAAAACTTAAAAATTAAGATGAGCTAACTCAGTTATTGACAGTAGGCAAGAAATCTAATAATAAATGTCCTTATAGAAGCACACAAAGGAGAGTCTAAAGGAGAAGAAATAGCAGACACTACAGTGAGGTAACTTCCAGAAAAAAAAAAAAAACTTTCTGAAGACACTGGAAGTTCAGAAAATTCTCCCATATAACCTGTGTGGATGGCAAGATCCTGCTGATGTCCTGACTGAATTTAGCACCCCTAGAACTACGCATTGATTTCCACTGCCTTAAAGCCATGGCGTTTGTAGCCACTAGATGATAGATACAGAGAAAGAATCTATTACAAACTCTATGTGATATAAGGAATAATGCAGGCAATGCAGGTCTGGGTAGGAAAATGCTGGTATGAACGTCCTGTCATGAGTCAACCAGTCACGGTTCACGATTGCATGAAGCCTGCAGTCTCAGAATTCAGGGACATGTGGGCAAGACAGCCATTAATTCCAAGGCCAAAGCCCTTCTCTCTCAAACAAACAAACAAACAAAAAAGGAAAAACCTAACTAAGTGAGTAAGTAAGTATTCTGTATGACAACTGACAAACAAAAGTCAAGCAAGTACCAAAAACTACGAGCAGCTCGGCAAAAGCAGTCCTGTCAGAAGCAGGGCCTGTCCATCACCACTCCTGCTGACAGTATGGCTCAGTTTGGATAAATCTTGCCTGTTTTACTGAATTGTTACTTTAAATTTCTTGAATTTTAAGTGTTGGTTCAAAATCCAAACAGGCAAAAGGCACTTTGTGGGCCTGACCAAACATATTTAAGTGCTGAGATGTAACCACAGATGTGGTTCAGGAACCAACTGACCCTTTAAAAAATACTGACGGTGTGCATGACAGCCAGGAGTCAAGGTCCGCTCCCTCCCCCTGAGCCTTCCCTGTCACTTCCACTCCCTCCCACTTACCCTGTGGGCAGAGATAAGAGTTCTGTTGAAGCCTTCCGTTCATCTTTCTTGGTATCTCCTTCTCTGATGAACTTAATTTGTATAGCATCCATTTAAGAATACAGTCTTCTCTCTCTCTCTCTTGCTCGCTCGCTCTCTCTCTGTCTGTCTCTCTGTCTCTGTGTGTGTGTGTGTGTGTGTGTGTGTGAGTGAGAGAGAGAGAGAGAGAGAGAGAGAGAGAGAGAGAGAGAGAGAGAGAGAGGAGGGGTGGAGGAAAGAGAGAGAGATTGCTTTAGAAATAAATCCAGTCTTTTTTCTGACCTTTCATCATAAGCATTAACACACGTTTACTAAAAAGGGCAGGTGGGTCCAGGAAATGAAAATGTTTGTCAGGGGATATAAGCTATAAACTGAGACAAGACATTAAAACAGACCTTTCCTTCTCCAGCTTCCAATTTCAGTGTGAGTATCTGGAGGTGATTTTGAAGTAACGTGGAACTCAGGGAGTTACATGTTTTTCTGACTGCTCATGAAGGTGGCTGGGAAGAATATGAAGAACAATAAAAATTCTACAAAAGCCAGGATTCCTATGGCAGTTCCTATGGAAGACCACACTGGGGAGGGAACACCCCAACTTTCATAATACAAATTTTTATCATGGAAACGGTCTGCAAAAAGAGATACACTAAAGGCTCCCTCTAAAAGTTAGAGGGATTCAAAAATAATTTCAGGACAATAAGGAATAGAGAGAGAAATATATCTCTTTACTAATGTACTATTATCCTCAAATGAAAATTAAGAATACCAAAAACCCTAACTCAATATCAAAATGACAAGCAACTCAATTTTTATAGTGGGCAAAAGATTTAAACAGACATCATTTCACCAATGTGCTGGGCACCAATAGTCATCAGAAAATGCCAATAAAACCACAGGCTAAAGTCAATCAAAGGCAATAAAACAGAAACAAACACACAAAAACAAAAACAAATCTCCAGATATTTGTTGGCAATGAGAAGTGGGAACCTTCACACAGTTTTTCATCTGAGTACAAAATGGCATAACCACTTTGAAAGTCAGTTTAACAGTTCAACAAATAGTTAAATAGTGGTTCTCCATATAACAGTCTACATACTATGAGGTCTACCTAAAAGGGGAAAAATACATTCACACAAAAGACAGAAGCAGGAAAGATTAATAAAACTACTCATCACAGGCAAGTGGTAAGGAAAACTAAAGTGTCCTTCAACCACAGGATGGAAAAACAAACTTTAGCACACGGCATGTCTACACACTGCTTATCTTCTGCAGAGCTAATACCATTTATAAGCTTGGAAAACGTACTAAAGGAATGGCGATTCCTTCTTTATAAAAGATTCTATATAAAATTCCTTCCATATAAAATATAAAATGTAAAGCCATTTACAAAAGACACGTTAGTGGTTCCCTGGGGCTGGGGGTAAAAACAGGCAGGAAGGTCCTTAGGATGATGAAAGGGCTCCCAGATAATGGTGATGTTGGTTACACTACTTGGATATTTACTAAAACTCACTGCAGTGTGCCCTTAAAACAGTGGCCCTCAACCTTCCTAATGCTGCGACCCTTTAATATGGTTCCACATGTTGTGGTGACCCAACCATAAAATTACTTCATTGCTATTTCATGACTGTAATTTTGCTACTGTTAGGGATAGTAATGTAAATATTTTTGAAGACAGAAGTTTGTCAAAGGGGTCGCAAACCACAGCTTCCTTAAAAATTTGTGAAATTATAGTAAGTTATAGCTGAATAAAGGGGTATTTTTAAAACTATAGGAATCTGTTGGAGGTGGATAGGGCAGGGAATTGGGTGGGAGACGGGGTGAAGATGAGAACAGGGATGAGGATCAGGTATGGGGAGATGGGGTGTGAGAGAGGGCTGGGAGTGAGAAGTATATTTAATGCCAGGCATCTCTGAGGGCAGCTGGAGACCTGGGACCCAGGAGGTTTCTAGAAGAGTCTATAGGGTCACCCTAGCTGAGACTTCTACCAGCAGGGGACATGGCGACAAAGTGGTCACCTCATGTAGCCAATGGAGGGAGGGGGATATCAACCCATGCACAAAATCTTCAACCTACCTACAAGGTGCACAGGGATAAAGATGGTGCAGAGATTGAGGGAATGGCCAACCAATGACTGGCCCAACTTGACACACACCTCATGGGCAAGAAGCAATCTCTGACACTATTAATGATACTCTGCTATGCTTGCAGGCAGGAGCCTAGCATAACTGTCTCCTGAGAGGCTTCCTCCAACAGCAGATGAGCCACAGCCAAACATCAGGCAGAGCTCATGGCGTCTTATGGAAGAGTAGGGGATAGAATTGAGTGAGCTGGAGGTGTCAAGGACACCACAAGAAGACCTACAGGGTCAACTAATCTGGGCCCATGGGGGTTCACAGAGACTGAACCATCAACCAAAGAGTATTCAGGGGCTGGACCTAAGCGCCCCTCCCGACCCTGCCACATTTGTAACAGATGTGCTGCTTTGTCTTCATGTGGTTCCCCTAACAATTAGAGCAGAACTCATGCTTGACTCGATGGCCTGTCATTGGATCCCCTTCTCCTAACTGGACTGCCTGGTTGGGCCTCAGTGAGAAAGAATTCACTTGGACCTATGGTGACTAGATGACAGAGGATGGGATGGTACCCAAGGGTGGCGCTTCCCCTTCTCCTCAGAGAGAGTAATGGGAAGAGGGATTTGAAGGATGGGACTGAGAAGAGAGGAGAGGGGCATGATTAGGATGTAGAGTGAATAAAATAAATTGATTAATTAAAAACCATAAGAAAAATTAACTATAAGAAAGTGACCCGCAACACACTTTCATGCCTTATGTTCCAACCAGTCTGCCAGCAATCTCCCTATCTTCCTTAGAAAATGCCTCAATTTTTTTCTTTTTATATGTGAGGTACATAGTTCTCAAAATATGAAGTAGCACAATCCTGCTACACCTCATCCATACACACACACACACACACACACACACACAGCTGTTTTTTTACAAGTTGTACTAGAGTGTAAGAATATGTGGGGGTCTTCTGTACTCTTTTTAAAAAGTAATTATCATTACTTTATCATATCTAAATGTGATTTAGATCTTTTCCTTCTTCCACCATCCCCCTGCAAGGGCACAAAGTCAGACCTTGAGTAACACTTGCTTGGCCACTGAATTTCTTCTAATTTGAGATGACATCAGTTATTTGAAATGGTGGCTTTGGGGGAGGTCATTAATTGGCTTTATGGTGGACCTCAACTTAAAAACAGAGTGTTTAAAAAGTATGTACTGCTGGGCGGTGGGGGCGCACGCCTTTGAACCCAGCACTCGGGAGGCAGAGGCAGGCAGATTTCTGAGTTCGAGGCCAGCCTGGTCTACAGAGTGAGTTCCAGAACAGCCAGGGCTACACAGAGAAACTCTGTCTCAAAAAACCAAAAAAAAAAAAAAAAAAAAAAAAACGTATGTAGTGTGTGTCTGCATATATGTATGTGTGTGTTGCTAAGACTGTAAAATGCAAGCTCTCATGGCAGTACACACCTTTAATCCCAGTATTCAGGGAGCAGAGACAGGTAGATATTCACAAGATGGAGTTCAGCCTGGTCTCAATAGCAAGTTCCAGAACATCCGGAGCTACATAATAAAAACCAAGTCTCAAAAAACAAAAACAAATAAATAAAAAATGTAGTACAACAGTCTTTCAGGCAATCTCCAACATCAAACATGGCTCTCCTTATCCAGACCCATCTCTCCTGCAAATTTCCCAGAGTTCTATATTTTCATTCCCTTTCCTCATTTACTTAAACTCCTTCACAGTCTTACATTGCTTCAGGATAAAGTGTAACTAAGTTTCACAAACCCCTTTCCCATGCTTGCCTCATTTCTCTCCACTACTCTGTGCTCTCAACATGCCAGGCTTCTGGCTAGTCCTCAGAGGTAGAGGGCTCTCTTAGAACCTTGTGTGTGTGTGGACATACTGTTCCTGCTGCTAGGAGCACACTTAACCCCCTTTTCTGCTAGCTGAATACCATTTGTC
This sequence comes from Montemys delectorum, assembly GCA_019843815.1. NCBI lineage: Eukaryota > Metazoa > Chordata > Mammalia > Rodentia > Muridae > Montemys > Montemys delectorum. The sequence goes on from JADRCD010216513.1 coordinate 18,948, forward strand.
CTCAGGGACCCATCTCTGGGAAAGCTGCCACAAACTTCCCAGTTGAAAGAAATGTCCTTTCTGAATGCCAAGCTGTTTGTGCTTAATTCTACCAAAAGTATTCCGTGCTGATATCTGGCCTCTTTACCTCCGAGTCTGTCTTCACTACCATTCTCCCATGAGAGACCTTGTCACACTACCTGGAACGTGGGAAGCATTCAGTTCCGGGAACCAAATCAAGGTGTCCTCTGGTCTCTGGGTGCAATCAACACATCTTGGTATGGAAGGTGCCTTCATCGCAGTTCAGGAGAAAGAACACTGGCTCAGAAGTGAGATGCCAGCCATGGGCTCTGATATGCCTGCCTCTCTGATCTCAGCTCAGTCAGTTTCCAATGTTTGGTTTTCTCTTGTAAAGCCATGGTCACTATTGCCCATTTGGAATGGCTGCTGAAGAGAGAACATCTAAAGTAACTGACAGGGCTAGTGCTGTAAGCATAGCATCTTTATCAGTGTCCACAGTGTCCCAATATCAAATGGACTTTGGGTTTTTTTTTTTCATTTTTGCCTAATTGTTGAAAAGGTGTGATATACTGTGTCTCAAAAATCAAGTGTCAAAACATACACACACCTAAGTTTCACATTTGCCCTCCCTCTGCCCCCCCCGCAGTGTTTCAGTTTTAAATACTAGCACTCATAAAGACATTGTTTGACATAAAATGCACATGCTATGTCTAGATTGTTGCAAATGTTGCTATAGTTGTTGTAGCTGTTGGTCTTGTTGTTGCTGCTGTCTTGTCCTACTATTTAAATAGACTCTGGAACGCTCTAAGTTTGTCTTAACCAAGAATATGAGTGGGTGGGAAGGGCGATTTTATTCTCTGCTTTATAAATGCACTTTGAACTGTAAGTGAGAGGTAAAGACTTGACTCACAGCCTCAACTCTTTCTGAGGGAACCACAGAAAGGCTGCATGACTAAAATGGCGAAAGATAGTCTGAGTGCTACTTCAGGCCACAGTCAAACCAACGGCAACCAGGCTACAAAGGTCTGTTACCCTGACTAAAACCAGTGTGCTGCACAGAGCAGCAAGAAGTAGACAGGGAGCCCTCAGAACTGCTGCTTCTGACCTGCATTCATCGAAAGCCTAGCATTTTCTCGGAAAGCCGTCAGCATAAAAGAACTATGCTTAGAATTGTAATCAAGTTCCACTTGGGGGCTGCATAATATTTATTAGTGCACTCCTGCATTTATTTACAGTCATATCTAGAAATACCTACAATATATACAATATCTAGAAGTTTAAAATTATAATGTTATAATGAGGTTGTTTGAGCTTAGTAAATGGTTATTTTTCTTTCAGTTTGTAACAGTAAATGATAAAGTTATTAGAACTTACTAAAGTTTGGCAATATGTGGGCATTAGAATAATAGACCTATATTTTGTGGGCAAGTACGACTGTGGTCTAGGCTGCTTTTAACGGCTCTCTTTCGCTTTCAGTTTTTTTTTTTCCTCAGACGATTCTGAGTTAATCACTTGAAGCCCTTGAACCTTTGTGTGTGTAGCCTCAGTTGATTGCCACACTCTACCCGCACACCTCTGCCATTGCTTTTATTAAAGATCTCCGCATGTGCCAGGAACAAAACTCTGGGGAGAAATCCAACACTCTGGCCAAGCAGGGGCAGCAGATTCACATTTCACACCCAGAAAATTCCTGTCACCCCAACTCAATTTGCCATGCATAACTGTGTCAGAAGGAGAGGAGTGTACTTCTGGACTTTGAGCCTCCTAAGGGAGATCATCTCATTTTGCTTCTTTAAATGTCCATCCCAGGCCCAGATAATAGGAGACACTTAAATGACAAATAGAGTGAAGTCTATTCCCCAACCCTAACCCTAGCCCTAGCCCTAACCCTAACCCTAACCCTAACCCTAGCCCTAACCCTAACCCTAATCCTAGCCCTAACCCTAACCATAACCATAACCATAACCATAACCATAACCATAACCCTAACCCTAACCCTAACCCTAACCCTAACCCTAACCATAACCCTAACCCTAACCCTAACCCTAACCCTAACTAGCAGCCTGGACCACAGTCGTACTTGCCCACAAAATATAGGTCTCTTTCGAAGTTATCCTAGCTAGAGCTAGGAGCCTACCCTAATAAGAGCTTTTCTAGCATCAGACGATCAAGCTCCCGAGGCCTGTCTTTAAACAGTTGCAATATGAAGGTAGAAACATGGCTTCTTGCATGAAGCAAATACAGCCATGAATGTGAAGGATCTGGATGACTGACAGTGTATAACAAATGTTCCCTCTCCACTCAGCTAGTCCTGTGCTCTCGGGTCACCACAGCCATGAAAGAGCCATCACTGAAAGCCATAGCTTTGCTTTCCAGCTTGGTCCTGTGGCAGATGTATGAACTGGGGTTCCTATTTCCTATCACTCATGTTAGGGTTGAAGGGGATCGTGTTTGAACGGCAATTTGGCATATGGTAAATGCTCAATACCTGACAGCAACTATAACAGTGTTGGTGAAAAGGAGGAAGACTGAGTCCTGGAGAGATTACAATATGGGCTAGAGAGATGGCTCAGAGGAGGTGGGCACTGACTGCTCTTCCAGAGGGCCCGGGTTCACATCCCAGCACGCACATGGCAGCTCATGACTGTCTATCACTCCAAGATCTGACACTGTCACACAGACATGCTTGCAGATGAAACACCAATGCACATAAAATGAAAATAAATAAATTTTAAAAACAAACAAACAAACAAAGAAAATGAAATGAGTGGCTTCCCTGGACCAAAGATATTAGAAAGCCACATTTGCTACTTCCTTGACTGAGAGAAATGATTAAGTCTCTCAACTTTACCTGGACGCCAATGGTTTCAATCTTCTAACATGTGAGCCAACCTGGAACCTACTGAAATTTCAGATAGCAGGGAAAGGGACAGAGTTCAGAAACTCAGAAGCCTAGACCCTAAACTGATTCTTAGGCAAGCTTAAGTTGGTAGCCCCAGGACCACACTAAGACACAATGTATTTACTGAATTGAACCAACATGATTTCTAAAAATCTAAATGGAGGTGTTAGTGAAATTTAATGTTGGTTTTTACTTTAAGGATATTATTTGTGAGGAAATATTTCAAATTGCTCACCAACACAAAGCATTATATAAATGGCATACAGTCTAATCATTGAGAATAAAATCAACAATAAAAGATACTCCTTTGAATTGCATATGTGCACATATACATAGAGATCTGAATGTATGTGTATATATATACTATATATATATATTTACTTAAGAATACTGCTCTCAGTGATCTGTAGTTTTCTTAAGAACAATTTCCTGTCTATTCTTATTATTTCATGTGGATTATTCTTGAACTCCAACCCCTGAAACACTCTGTATGCATGGTAACATCAAAAAATTTTGACCACTAAATTAGAGAAAATGAATTTGCATTTTCTATAAGCCAGAAGGAGTTAATCTTGTTTTGTTAAAAACTACATCCCTAAACATTCACGAAGAATGCCATAATGCATTTCACAAAGTTCAACTCGTTAATATCTCCAACATTGCTGGACAGTGGTGGCACATGCCTTTAATCCTAGCATTTGGGAAGCAGAGGCAGGCGGATTTCTGAGTTTGAGGCCAGCCTGGTTTACAGAGTGAGTTCCAGGACAGTCAGGGCTACACAGAGAAACCCTGTCTCGAAAAAAAACCTATATGTGTGTGTGTGTGTGTGTGTGTGTGTGTGTGTATATATATATATATATATATATGTATGTATATATACATACATATATATATATTATATATAATATATATACTAATGTTGGATATATATACATATATATACATATTGTTGGATATATATACATGTTGGATATATATACATGTTATGTTATATATATACATATTGTTGGATATATATATGTATGTATATATCCAACATTAGTAGAGAAAATGTATACCAGAGGAACCACTCCTTAAATTAAGCATTTAGCTTAAATTAAAGAGTTCAGCTATAGACTACAGACATAATTTACTTGACAACAATCTAAATTAGTGCTCAGATCACTATAACATGCCCAATATTGACTAAATTCAGTCAATTTTTGTTTGCTTTTGAAAAAGCAATTTTCAAACATAAAAAATGACATTTACATATCTCATTTGTGGCTACTATGAATTCATGGTATCATTAAGAGATCAAATCTAAAAACCCTTCCAGAGACTCAATGAAGCTCAAAACCCAGAAAAGCACATAAATTCATTCTACTAGCATTAGAGATCATGTCTGAGGCACTTAGTAATTATGAGATGTCTTTGACCAAGTCATGAGTAAAGAGGAAACTGAAGAAAAATGGTAAGTGGTTCTTAATATAAAACAAGGCCTTCACTGAAGAGAATGAGCATGTGACGTTCCTGTAGCTTTTCTAAAATCTGATGTGTAAAAATTCATATTGCATTTACACAAACTGTCTGATTTTTTCAACTACATTTTTCTTGTTTTAGAATTTCATACATCCATAGAATGTGTTTGCCAACTACTTTTAACTCAAATGTTCCTTTCAAGTTTGGATCTAGCCATCTATAAATGTTTGAAATTAACTGCTGTCTTAATATTACAATAATTTTAAGTTAAAAATTTGAGAAATTCATTGTTTATGTTTTTGGTTTCATAAGCCAACTCAAATTTGTTGTGAACACTGCAGTGTGTCTCATTAGATTTACAGTTGATTTTTAAAATATCATCTTTTGAAATTAGAGATTAAAATGGTCTACTTAATATTCTTCATCCCATGCCTTTTAAAGGAAAAATTATTTAGCTGGAAAATGTGTGAGATGGCTTTTTAGAACAAATGGGCTACCATAAATTATGATCATGTGATTATTTTTGTTGACTTGTAAGAAATACATGCCTATTTGGTTTCTCTTCGGTTTGACAAACAGGTGTGTTATGCACTACTGTTGCTGATCCATCCAGACACTCAAGTTCAGACAAAGGGAATCCAAAGTTCTCAGTCATTTTTGTTTATTTTAGCAAAACAGCCCATGTGAACTCCACCCAAGCTTGGGAGTCTGTGTGCCCAGGGACAATTTTACTAGGTACATTCAGTGGTGTTTAAAGTTCACAAGGATGGCTTTAAGGGTTGGTCAATTTTCTTTTTATAGAGTTTAACCTCATTCTTGGAGCCTCTTGGAAGGCTGTATCAGGGAAACTCATGTCTATTCAAAGCAGCCACGGAGAGGAAAGTAATGCTCCAGTTTAGCACATTTCAATTAGCACACTACTCTTAGTCATTGACAGATATATTCAAAAACCATGTTTTACATTCAACCACAGAATTCAGTGAACTGAATCACACTGTATGAGCACAGCACACATGAAATACACAGAATGCTGTCTAATGTCCTAAACTTCCGACTTGTGAAAAGTCAATGTATGCACATGTATGATCTCCTCCTTTTATGATGATGTATGTATAATCATATGTATATGAATGCAATAATGCTTTGGCCTGAGAAAAGGAAGTATAGCTTATCAGAAATTCACAATGTGGCACATGACTCCACAAAATTCAACACTACTAAAATAAAGGGAATCAGAAATGGTTATTCATCCTTGCTTGTTTGTGTGTGTGTATGTATTTGTTGTGTATATCTGTATACATATGTGTGTGGGTGTGTGGGTGTCAGATAGAAAGAGAATACTTACAATCCAGATGATACAAGGTCATGATAAAATCACAAAGTAGTAGGCAAATGACATAAACTTGATAAATGCAAAAATAAGCAATGTGCTCATAAGAAGAGTTAGAGTATTTGGGGGAAATTCAATCTATTCAAGTCAAATAATAGCACTATGAGTCTCTACAAAGCATTTCTAAAAAGAAAGAATTCACAAACTGTGCATGCTGTTCCTGGTGTTGATTGCTTAGTGTGCTTTCAGATGCTTGTTACAGAAAACAGCTAAGAACATCTCAGACAGTAAGAACCATCTCTGGGGCTCCAGCATGGAGTCAGCTGTTCCATGATCTCACCAAGGACCCATCCACAGCCTGTCAGTGGTCCAGCAGGCTTGTCCCTGCAGGGTCTCATGACATCTTCCATGATACTAACTTCTAACTCAATGACAAACAAAAATTTGAAATTAAAAAAAAAAAAACTATGTGTCATTATGTTTTGCTTTGTTTCAAGAGCAAAAGAAACTGCCTTCTCCCAGTTAGATGAGGTTTCCTTACTCGCACGCACTTGTATATGCTGAAGGCAAGCCAGTCATCCAACTCTTACTTAACTGAAAGACATCTTTGTGCTGGAATATAGCCCAAATATTTTAAGCACTGATTGAAATTACTTTTCTCACAAATGTTAGTAAGCACTGTTTAATGTTAGTAAGCACTGTTTATTGGGGATTATTAAAGTGATAGTAGTCTTACCGTGTTGACTTGGGGAAAGCCCATACTGTATCAGCATGTCTGTTACCTCAAGTCAGAAGGCTGAGGTGGCACAGCCTGAGCTATCATCCCGGTTAGTATCACCTTAGACATCTGTCACTAATGGAGATGGCTGTGAGGGCTATGGCTGTTGGCCCAGAGGGTGCCACTCAGTTTCAACTGCATGAGTCATCACATGGAAAAGAATGTAATGTCTTTTAGTACATCAACTTAACCAGAGAGGTTTCATAATGACCTGTGTGTTTCTTACTAGAGCATCCCATGCTTGCCAGTGCTACCAAGAAAAAGAGAGCAGATGTCTGTAATGACCAACAAAGAAAGTCAGCATTGGTGCTGAAAATTCTTTTCTATCTGGCTTTACAGACAGCTCATTTTATAATCAATGCAAAAGTGCCAAAATGAATACATCTCCACAGCACACTGGAAGGGACTGGGAAAGGCGGCTCTCCATTGGTAGATTGCATGGTGCACAACAGACAGGGCCTGAGTGTGGATCCCCAGCATCCATTTAAAAGCTGATCTGCTAGCATACATTTGTAATCCCAGATCTGGGGAAGCAGAGACAGATAGATCCCTAGACCTCCCTGTCCAGCCAGCCTAACTTCATCAGTGAGTTCTGGTTCAGCCAGAGACCCTACCTCACAAACTCAGATGATGAAGAGTGGTTGAAGGAGATACTCAGCTTAGACCTCTGTCCCCTATAAGCACACACACAAGTGTATGCACACCTGTACACACCTATGTGCATACATACAAATGTGTACATACACATGCATACCACAGACAGAGAGAGTATAGGCAAAGTGTACAGAGACAAAATAGTGTCACATCCTCTCCAGTCCCTGTTTTGAGAGTACAAAATAAATGTAGATGACCCGTATGGGGCTGGACAAAGGTGGGGAGGCACTTAGATCAACCCAATCATATTGATCACTGGAAAGTCACATAAGCCCACTTACTATGTATGAATAAGAAAGTACCCTGATTCCCAAAAAGACCCTGAATTCATTTTCAAGATGAATTTTTCTATATTTAGACAGAATCTGGAATTCTGCAGAAAATGTATTAGTCATAGACCATACTAATTCCTTTATAGTAGTGTATAAGAGTTCACTGTCTAACCCAGGAGACACTTACCACGAATGTTCAAAATCTCTGAGCTTAGAGTCAGAAAGACATTGGGATCCAATTTTTTTTTTTTTTTTTTTTTGGCTCAAAGGGTGGTAATGTAGTTTAGTGGTAAGGTTTTTGCCTAGCATGTGCAACTTGATCAAAAAGAAAAAAAAGCATACAATATGACTTAATGCTTTGATTCTGCACTAGTTTGGGCAACTTGCATAACCTCCCTAAACCTCTTCATCTAAAGTAATAGTCATCAACCTGTGAGTTGTGATCCCCTTGGAGTTAAACAACTGTTTTGTTCACAGGGGTCATATATCAGATATACAGCATATCAGATATTTACATTATGATTCATAACAGTAGCAAAATTACAGTTATGAGACAGCAATGAAATAATTTTATGGGTGAGGGTCACCACAACATGAGGAACTGTATTAAAGGCTGCAGCATTGGGAAGGTTGAAAACCACTGCTCTAAAGCATACAGGTAATACATTTTAGCTTAGCAAGTTGCTTGTTTAAATCCATGAACTGATCTAAATAAGTATTGATAATAGACTATGACTCATTTATTGCTTGAGAATTTCATATTGTATATAAATATGCTTTAATCAAACATGCAATCCCCATTTCTTCCCTTCAAAAACCTCTCTTATATACCCACCACTTTCCCTCCTAACTTCATCTGTTCTATTTTTGAAAAACATTTGGCTCTGCCTGAATGTGCATGAGTGTAGGACCATGAATTGGAGTACAAGTAGTCTCTTAACTGAATCCATCAACAACACAGAGCCTCCCTCCCACAGCAGCCACTACTTGCCATTAGCAGTACCAGGCATGAGTTCTGCCTTCTCGAGTGAACTTTAAACATAACCAGGAAGTTATTGGTTGCTCTCACTTGTGCCATATTGCACCAGGGGTATATCTTGCCAGGCTAGGCATTACTGTATCTCAAGGAGCACACAGCTAAGCACAATGGTGGAATACTTTTCTCCCCCATTAATCTAAATAGAATCTTCTATCACTATGATAGTTAGCCAGGAGAGATGAAGCTTCCAGGTTGGTCCCAGCTTGATTTATTTATGTTCTAAGACTCAAGAATATGATGTCTTCAGCAATACAATCTTATTTTCAAGTTCTGAAGAGTAACCAAGTAACCAACATGTATTTCATGTTTCTGGGATCTAAAGGACTATAAAGAAATGGAAACTTAAAGGTTTTTTGGGAGGTGGGTTTGGGTTTTTTATTTCTTAGATGGAGTCTCTCTATGTAGTTCTAGATGTCCTGGATCTTGATGATGAAGACCATGACAGCCTTGAACTCACAGATAACCTCCTACCTTTGCATCCTGGGTGCTGGGATTAAAGGTGTGTGTTACCACACACAGCTACAGCTTAATTTTAGAAACAATAGACTAAGGAAAGGATTATAAAGGTGGTTACTTAAGACCATCATTTGACAGTTGATAGAAGTTTGACGATTTGAATTCTTTGAGTTCTCTGTAACATATAATCTGATGGTGTGTGTGTGTGTGTGCCTGTGTGTGTGTGTGTGTGTATGC
>JADRCD010216514.1:1580-16292 GCA_019843815.1 Montemys delectorum
ACCTCTGCACTGTGCACATCACCTCTGCACTGTGCTCATCACCTCTGTACTGTGTTCATCACCTCTGCACTTTGCTCATCACCTCTGCACTGTGCTCATCACCTCTGCGCTGTGCACATCATCTCTGCACTATGCACATCACCTCTGCACTGTGTTCATCTCCTCTGCACTGTGCTCATCACCTCTGCTACAGCTTTATTCATCTGGGTGGCCTAAGCCAATGAGTATAAAACTCTTACTCCTTTATTAGTAAATTAAATTAGTCCTTTCTAATTGTATAGAAGTCTCCCAAGGGAAGGAAGAATTTTTTTGTCTGATATTAAAAATTAAATAAAACAAGGCAACTGAACTAATATTTTATAAACATGTATCTCTCCCAAATAAATTGCTCACTCCTGGAAACCCAGGCTATGCATATATGTGTATGTATATGTTTATGTATACATACACAATATATATTAAAATATTTTATATGTAATATAAAATATATAGTATATGGCATAACACAATTAATTCATAGTTATAATTAATAATTAATATATAACATAATAAGATACACAACATATAACATATAATTTATAATGTATGATATATGATATATGTAATATATGAACTATATGGTATACATGATGTATGTGATGCATGTGATACATAATATGCAATATATGAAATATGATTATGTGATATATGATATATAACATATAATATGCTATACTATGTACTATATAATATATATGCATGATAAATACATGGTACATTATATACAATATGTGATATGTTACATGATACATGAAATACAATACATGATATATGATATATGGTTTATAATCAATAATATATAGTATATAATAATATGCACATTTAGAATGATTAGTTTATTATCTACTCTCAGTTTCTACCACTACACAAATTTTTTAAAAAATGGTGGGCTTTCTCAAAGTTTACTGCATAGACTCATGCAGATATTATATGTAAAATATGATATGTATATAGCTATTCTCTGAAGACTTCCAACTTATATACGTGAGCTATATTTATGCAAAATTAATCTCACTCACGTGAACACTAATCTTAAAAGCCAGAAATACAGTCAGTGTTAGAAATTGTGAACATTTGAAAAGTATTAAATATCAAAGAGCCTAGTTTCAAGTGTTACATATCACATGGAAGTCTTGTGTTGGAAGAATTATACAGATCAATTTCTTTGTACAATATTTGCCAAGAAGACAATCACAGGCCTAGAAGCAATGGCTGGGAAGTGGAAATAACAAGGCCCTTTATTTTTAATAGAAAAGGAAGAACAGACCCATATCAAGAAAAGCTGTTATCGATTAGTGCCAAACAGAGATAAACAATGAGGCCATTGTTTGACTATTTGACTGAGAGAAGCTTTCAGTGTTCTTCCATTGACCGTTCAAACATCCTCCCTACCACAGGGACAGTCTACAGGAATGTCACAGACAGCAAGGACAGTGACTAATGAACTTGCGTCCAAACAGACAAGCAAGCACACATGCACACATGTGTATACACACACACACACACACACACACACTAAACAAAACCAAAGATGACTGAGAAGGTGCTAGAAAAGAATGACTTTGGCAGTACATTTTGAAGAGTTTGGGGCCATCTTGGGGATTCTCTTTCAACCTCTCTCTCCTCTGCATGACTTTTATTTGTGGCTTATTCAAAGCTCTCTTCACTAGCTGGCATGTGTGGGTGGGTAGATCTGACCAAGGGTCGTTTAGAGGGTCAAAGGCACTGAACCTACCTTCATCCAACATCTATCATGTCTAACTCGGAGACTGAGGCAGTGATACAGATCCGAGAGATGAAATAGAAGAGAAGGTTCCATCTAATGAGTCCTAGGGATACAGCACTGTTCCATATGAACTGAACGTAAGTTATGTCTAAAAAAGTGTTGGCCAACAGGCTTCTTTCTAAGTGCCAGCTATGATTCTTCCAGGTGGCTGTTGACCAAGGAGGACTTCTTTGGGAAATATTCCTAGGCTAAGTCTTGGAGGGGAGACAAGATATTCATAAATAAATGTGGTGCTGAGAGAAGTCACATTTAACATTTATTTGCCACTCTTCACACTGAATATTTGCTTAGCCAGATGTTCTTGTGCTGTTGCTCATAGAGTGGTCCCAAAGAAAGTGTAAAAAATGATTAAGCTAAGCATATAGTGTGAGGAGAACACATACACACACGCACACGTACACACACACACACAGAGAATACCAGTACTCACTCTGTGTGTGTGTGTGTGTGTGTGTGTGTGTGTGTGTGTGTGTGTACAAACTGAGGGCCTTGTGTGTGCTAAGCAAGCATTGTCAAGCTCCATTTTTTTAAAAGTCAAAAGTGTAGACCTTGCCTTATTAGATGGTGAATGAAAAATGAGTTTGAGATTGAGTAGATTTCTTTTTCTGAGGTTAAGTTATTGATTTAAAAACAATTTATTTTGAAAACTCAAAGTTTATTTTCCAGCATTTCACTTTGAGGTGTCTATCTGTTCATTTGAGGAGCAAAGAAGTTACGGAAAGCTCAAAATGCCATTCATCCAATCAGATCCATGGTGGCCAGGAGAGAAGCAGCTAATAAATGTTCTGAAAACCAGCTGAGAAGCCCCCTCTCTGTTGCTCCCTATCCAGTCCAATTACAGGTGAAAAGATGCCATCTTTCAGCTCATCATTTAAATTCAAATATAGAGAAGGTCTGTGGGTCTCTTTCATGTACTTCTTTCCGAAATGAGAGAGTTGCCTACTGGGAGCTATATTGATGTTTAAGCTGATGCTCACAGTACTGTTAAACAGTGAACTTGTCAGAGGGCTAAATGCAACTGGAGCCCAGTAACGTTACACTGAGAAGTTCAGGTGTATGTCCTCTTAGCTTGGGACTTCAAGACAAAACACTCACCAAAACTAATGCAGAGAGTTATTCTCTTTTTTAATTACAAAATGATGCTATTCTTTTTCATAATTATGGATTTTCATTTTTCTATAGAAAACTTATAGATGATATATGTAGGATCCACAAGTCATTAAGAAGATTGAACGATAATTTCTAAAATGTGAATATTATGAAAATAGGCTTGATGCATCAAAATCTTGCATGTCCATATCAAGGTGGCCTCTTCTCTCACTTTTGAACTTTGGAAGCCTGTGCTTTTGTAAAAAAAGAGTACATACTGGGTACCAAAGAACTCCTGCCACTAGTAGACGTCTACCTTCTCCATGCTGATGTTCTGTATTTCTAAAATGAAAGCTAGATTAGTTTTATTCAGTCAATCCTTATTTCTAAGAAAACATGACCAGAATCTCAGTATGAAATATGAACCACTTTAATTGACTGAGAGCTCAAAGCCTGAAGGAAGGGAAGATGACATATATAGTTTAGGGAGGTGGACTTATCAATTAAGGTTGGGACAAATAGAAAAAGGCCGAAGAGCAAGAGTGGGTGACCAGAGAGCAGACTGTCTGAGTTAGGGTTTTGGAAACAAAAATGATTTTGCAATGTGACAGTATGATGGTGCTGAGCTGTGTGGAAACTCTCAGATTTCACCCAGGTCCTCACTATTGAATGGAAACTGGCATCAGACATTTTGTTATGATATAGGAAAGGTTCTTAAAAGTATAAAATATCTAGACATATATTAGAATAAATACTATTAAAATTTCTATTCCTTTTGATACAATTAATATAAGCTAAAAAGGTTGCCTTAAATATATTTGTTTTTGCTTACTATGATATTAAATCTGCATCATTGTGGGGAGCCTCATCCTGGACTGTAGCTCATTGTCACCAGAAACCAATTTTGTAACACCCTAATGGCCTAATCTTCAGGGAAGCAGTTGCTTATCTGTAAGCGCCCATTCCCATGGATACTTTGGTGTTTAAGTCATAAAGACCCACCAAGAGATAATGCTTTTGAGAGCTTTGTGTCTTACAGAGAAAATAATAACTATCCAACTTTGGTTTAGTGGTATCTATTGATATATCTGCTATAGACAATAGAAGGAATAGGGTAGGCAGTTTCTGTTGCCCCTCCCCCACCTACACCGGAGAGGGAGAGAATTTTAGAAAAGAAGACTTTATTTTGGTTAATAGTTTCAATACTTTTAGTTTACGATTGCTTGGTTCCATTTTAGTCAAGCTTGTGGTCAGGCAGAACACCATGGTGGGAACTATGTGGCAGAGCAGGGCTACCTACTTTGGGGTATCTGAGAGGAACAAGGAGAAGGGGCCAGGTATGAGGTATACCTTACAAACACGTGCCTCCAATGGCCCACTTCCTTGAGTCAGTACCAATATTCTAGTTTCTAGCGTAGTCCAGTAGTGCCTTTAAAATTGTGAATCCATCAATGACTTCTTTATTAGGTCAAAATATTCAAGGTCTAATTCTCCCCCCCACCCCACCACCACCAAATCCTTACCTTTCAATGTTGCGTTTGTGAACAAGCTCTCAACTCTAAACCACAAGGAAGAATATCCAATTATTAAGGCATTGTGAATCTTCTCAAACAGTAAATAGCATCCAAGCAGTGCCATGAGAACATGTTGAAATAGGCTGTTCTCGTGATGCATAAACTCACATATGACATGTGTACCACATATAGAGACTGATATAAGCAACAGCACAATAGAAATAAGGGTTCATTGGATATACAGAAAATGCAAGGAATTACATAGATCCATGAGGCTCACAGACAAGCAAGTTTGCGTGTACCAAGGGAAGAATGACTTCATTGTGTCTCTTCAAGGCAGTGTGCTAACTGTATCACATCATCAAAAGGAGCCTCCCTGGGTGAATTGTATTTAAGGTCTATGGTTAAGATATGAGGTGTTTGAGTACAGATGGACAGCAAGGACATTCAAGCAGGAAGAAAAACTACTGTATTGCTCCCAAGAAGATGGTACAAAGAGAAAATAAGTTAAATAAGAGATGAAGGGAAATGCTCTAAACTAGAAGAAGCCAGCATTTCCTTGGTGACATCAAAGAAAGAGGGGGGGAGGAAGGAAGAAAGAGAAAGAGAGAGAGAGAGAGAGAGAGAGAGAGAGAGAGAGAGAGAGAGAGAAAGCTAGCAGCAAGTCCATTACATTCACTGAACATTTAAATTTTGGCACTCTACCAAACACTTTTATGCACTATTTTGTGTAATGCTAGCAATACTATTTTTTTCACATTTTAATGTTTGAATGTCAGCATGTGTTTCAGCAGAGACTAAAAGAGCTATGCTAGCATCTGTGGATATTTCATATAGCAAGTGCAACCCTGACTCTACCTGAAAAACAACCTGTACATTTAATTGTCTGAATGCTTGTACATTCATTAGAGTAATGTTTGTTGAATGCTTAATATGTGCCAGACATTGAGCTCTAGGGATGCAGAAGACAGTCAAGCAGAGAAAATTTCTACCTTCCGTTTTCCATTGGGAACTCTTAGAATGAACACTCAAACTCATATGTAAATATGTCAAATGATGCTAAGTGCCATGACGTGCACTGAAACAAATTAAGAGACTGGATCCTGATGTTTAGTGGGTTCTGATGTTTAGTGGGTTCTCTTTCATGGGCTGCCCTAGGAAGGCTGTTATGGTAGAGTGTTATAAACAGTGGGAACCTGAAGGATGTTAGGAGTAAGCCAGCATTGAATGCTGTGGCCAAGCAAGCACAAGGAAACTGATAAACTTGTTATGGATGGAAATAGTCTACTCACCAATGGCCTAGAATGAGGTGAGGTGGATGCTGTTTGGAAATTAGAACATTATCAAAGATGTGCACTTTGGTCATGTTAAAGACTTCATTTTTGTTAATTGTATTTCTATAGCTATACATTTTTGGATTTTAAATATAGACTCATAATACATAAAATACTTAGAAAATACTACACTATCCTATTGGCTTCATTGAACAAAAAACTTACTTTATATGCACTGAAAAGGAAAAGGATGGTTTGGAGAAATGGCTCAGCAGTTAAGAGCACTGACTGCTCTTCCAGAAGTCCTGAGTTCAATTCCCAGCAACCCCATGGAGGCTCACAACCATCTGTAATGGAATCCGTGCCCTCTTCTGTTGTGTCTGAAAACAGACAGCTACAGTGAACTCATATACAGAACAAAAAGAATAAATTTTTAAAAAAGGAAAAGGATGTATGGCATGTGTATATATTTACCATATTCTTCTTTGTTGAAAAAAGATTATGCTTTGCCAAGAAAAATCTAATAGTATCAACTCTATGAAGTAGCAAAATACAAGTATTTGAAGTTGTTTATAATTTTATTGCTAAAATGATTCCAAAATGATGGAAAGTTGGACAGCTGGCATCCACTTACCATTTCTCATGTTTTCAAATCCCTCAGAAGACGTCGCAGAACATTTAAAGTGTCTTGTGACACTTGAAGGATAATTACTCAGGTGCTAAATGTCCATCTGTCAAGTGTTCCTAAATGCTTACTTTTTTAAAAAAGGATTTTTAATTTCTGATAATTTACACTGAGAATTTTCAAAAGAATCAGCATTCCTTGAAATGTTAGTCTCAATGATATATAAGAGATGGGACAAAAGAAGTTGCTGCTATTAAATCAAGACCAAACACCAATGGCCAAATATCTAGATGCTTAATAATTTTAACCAGACATGTAGATGTAACAATTTGAGATGATGAAAAGTAAGAGGACAGGCATCAGTATGGCAGTGTGTCTGAATATCTTTATTCATTTAAGAAAATGACTTATTTAAAATAATGTTTCTAAATTTCAAAAGCGTTATGAAAAGAAGACATGCTACAATTAATGAATGTTTCAGAATTGAAGTGTTATAATCATACACAGCAGGGAACTGCACCTTATAGGGTAATTACTTATATAATGTCAGATATCTATATAATGACATTGCTCAAACTCGAGCCCTTGCCAAGCTTCCCTCCAAATCTATGATGACAAAGGGGATAAATTAAACATAGATCTTTGAAAAGCAAAATGTCAATGAATGTGTTATTCAGTGCTATCAGTGGATGGGTGGGTTAGCATTCCAGAAATACTGTTACATTCTAAATCCATATGAGGAAACTCATCCACTGAGAATATTAACAGTGTATTATGATATCCCCATGCTGGAGAGTTTCTTGTCTACATGATACAGAAATAAACATTTAGATATTGGTAAAGTAAACTCTATTAACCTTTAGAACTTATGTTCACCAAAACCGGTCAAGAAAAAGAACCCACAAGATGAAATCACACTCTGCGTGTAGTTTGAAAAGGACTGTTCCAAAATAAATATTCCTATTTATCACTGAATATTGAAAAAACAGTGAAATATTTCTAGATACTCTGCAGAAGAAGAGTGAAAATGGTGGTTAAGCAGAAGAAAAACGGATCTATATCATCAGTAATCACATCACCACAATGATAAGTAAAGGCCACAGTGACTTTTATGTCTACAATTCAGCAAAGGTGCGAGATGTAAAGATGTAGAACAGTGGGGCTCCTTCTACATGGGTAGTAGAAAACACATTGCTACTATCTCCCAAATATAAGCACTAACATATAGCTTGATTTACAATTATATTCCAGGGCTCATGGCATAGAAAATGTCTTACATACAGACTCAACAGTGGAGTTATATGCCATCAATACTATGACAAAATATGGAAAACAAACTAAAAGTTGAGCAACAAAAATATTAACACAGATTTCATATTGTGAATGGATCTGCAAAGAATCAGGGATTAAATTAGAGACTATTTTCATTCAATGAATAAAGCAAGTGACAGAAGATGACATAGTACCATTCTTCTGAAATCTTAAACAAGAAAGAAAGCAAACAGCCATATATGGTAACACATCACATAATTCCAGCACTTCAGACACAAAAGTGGTAGACTTCTGTGAGTTTAACACTGCCTAATTTAAGTAGTGAGTGACAGGAATATATATAGAGAACCTGTCTGACAGAGGAGGAGGAGGAGGAGGAGGAGGAGGAGGAGGAGGAGGAGGAGGAGGGAAAAAAAGATGAGGAGGAGGAGGAAGAATGAGGAAGAAGAGGAAAAGAAAGAGGAAAATTAAATAAAAAGTAAACTCAATGCTACATTTTGATGCAGCATTTCATTTCTCAAACTAAAATACAGGGTCAGTAGCTCCAAAGCAGAGGCCAAAGGTCAGTATTACAGACATTTCCAGGCAAAGTAGGTGCAACAGGTGTATGGATCACATCCCAACAGTGACATTTCAGAGAATATAGATGTTTGTGATCTTTATATAAAAGTATTTAATAATTGAACTGTTATATAGTTCACCAAGTTTCAAATGATCTACCAGCAGGTAAAAACAGAAAAGGTGGTATGAGAGAAAAGAAAAGAGCTTACTTGAAAATTCGATCATCAATAGGAGGAAAGGACCTCGGCCTTGTGAAGGTTTTGTGCCCCAGTATAGGGGAATGCCAGGGCCAATAAGTGGGAGAGGGTGGGGTGGCAGGCATGGGGAGGGGGGAGGCAAAAGGGGTTTGTTCTTGTTGTTTTTGTTTGTTTGTTTGTTTGTTTTTTGGAGGGGAACCTGGGAAAGGAGAAATTTACGTGTAAATAAAGAAAATATCTAATTAAAAAAAAAAGAAAAAAAAAAAGAAAGGAGCTTACAGGTAAGGGCAATGAACTGACAGCATTGCGGCTCATGAATAGCAACTGCATAGCTATATCCTGCAGGCACGTTTTCATGTACTAGATATTGCATAATAAAAGTAGCAGTCCCCATCAGAATCCCTACAGGGCAGAGACCCTTCATCACCATGAACAGCGATGGAACAGACGACAGTGTGTAGAGTCTCCATCAGAATCCCTACAGGGCAGAGACTCTTCATCATCACAAACAACGATGGAACAGATGACAGTGTGTAGAGTCCCATCAGAATCCCTACAGGGCAGAGACCCTTCATCATCACAAACAACAATGGAACAGACGACAGTGTGTAGAGTCCCCTCGGAATCCCTATAGGGCAGAGACCCTTCATTACCATGAACAGTGATGGAACAGACGACAGTGTGTGCAGTGGGAAGAAGGAACATGCTTGGTGATGCTCAATACTCCATCGCTAGAACAGAAACTTGTGGGCCATTTATATCGCAAATGTTGTCACCTTACCAAATTAAACCACTGGGCAAACTTTCCAGACTGTGGTAGCATAAAAAAAAAAAGTGAGAAATCCAAATAGGACTCCAAACCAAAAAAATATTTATGCTATTTAAAATAAAACTGTCAGGAATAGAGATATCGCTCACTAGTTAGGAGCAGTGGTTATTCTTCCATAGGACCTGGGTTCAATTCCTAGTACCCACAAAGTGGCGCACAATTGTCCACAACCCAATCTGAGAGGTTTGACTGGCATGTACCTAATGTACAGACAAGTATGGAGATGCATTTAAAAAAAACAAATAAGATTTACAATCTAGAATCTGTGTTCCTTTAAAGTGTAGTTTTAAATGAACATCGAGTTAAGATTAAAAAAACAAAAACAAACAAACCAAAACACCATGTGAAATCTGTAGCACGTGAACACGGGGTCCTGCTCCATTCTTCATCTGTGACTCTTCTGATCCCAGAACTTGTATTTCCCTAAATATCTACTCCTTATATCCTCTGGATACCCAGACAGAGCCGCCTTAGACTCAGAATTTTTTTATTAATTTGATCATTTGATTACTGCTCTGCAAACAGAGCTTGCAGAGAAGGGAGGATCAGGATGAGGGTGGACACTCACAATACGGAACTGCTCTGCTGGGCTTCTATCATGAGGCTTTGAATCCCCACACAATGAAAACATTAAAAGATGGGAGTATGCCCCCACAGAAAGATAACTTGGAACCCTGAAATGTATGTGGGGCTTTTATAGGTCTTTTAAAAAATTTGAAAATTTACTGAGTCAGACTCATGATAAAGTACATATGATATGATTTTTGTAAAAAATTGAATAAAGCAATCTATTTTATATATTAATATATATTTATATTAATTTCAACACTTTGATGTTATTGTCATCACTGAGATTATCTTTATACATTATATATTTCTTTAAGGTGTCATGTTAATATATATATGCATATATATATGTGTGAGCATATATATACATGTATATATGAAATAACTTTTTCTTTCTCCATGGATCAGATGGTCATTACGTGCAAAAGATAGGCAAGCACTCTAGCTACTCTAACTTGGAGTCTTAGTTATTGGAGAAAGGGAAACTCTCTACCATGTTGCAGTAGATTTTGTTCCAGGTTTAAACTCATTAATCTTCCAGAAGTCTGTGAATATGTTTAGACAATTGTCCAAGGCAACTACGCTTAATTCTTAATGTAGCTATAACTATTTGTAGGTGAAAGATGGACTCTCATTTATCATTGAGTCAAAAGGGTTCTCCTCAAAAGATGACAAATGTGTTACTTCTCTGTGGTACCATTGTTCTTTCTTAAGATCTTAAGTAACTAATACCTCAGATAAGTTCCCAGTGTTCAATCCTTTGGGAATGCATGTTTATTCCAGAAATATAGTGAATTAGGACTAGTTCTGGGGTACAACTACAAACTAACATGGGAGGAATTTACTCCATAAATGCAGCAGTTTTAATGAAGTAATACTTCAAAAAGCAAATATATTGTTTATTGCTATTAATTGTTATATCTTTATCTGTTTGATGAGTAGAATATTAGAAAAATATAAATATAATTTACAAGTCAGAGTCTAACCTGTGCTAACTTTAGCTTCTTAGAGATTACACTGCGAGACAAGATTTTTTTAAAATGTAATTATATTCATTGTTGTTGTTGTTGTTGTTGCTGTTGTTTGTGTTGGTGGTGGTGGTGGCAGTGGTAGTGTGTATATATATGTGCTCTTCATGCCACAACACACACTTGGAAGTCAGAGGGCAACTGAAGGGAATTGGTACTCTCCTTTTTTTATGTGCATCCTAGGGGTCAAACTCAGGTCATCAGGCTTGGCAGTAAATGCCTTTACTCACTGAGCCTTCTTACCAGCCCAAGACTTTATTTGTTTGAGTCGATATAGTTTTGACATAGTATTTGGAGGAGAAAGAAGTCATTCTCAATAGCATAGCACATTCATTTAAAATGCACGTCCACATCCGTAATAGGAGCTTGCGCAAGTTGAGTAGTTTTCCCCTTTGCTCATTGCGTAGAATGCAGCATGCTTCTTCATGTATCAGTACTAGAAACATCCATATTTGAGCACACTAACTTGTTCAGAATGCCTTTTAGACTGTGCTTAACGTGGATCTCCATTTTATTTGCAGGTTGCTTCTTGAAGATACCAAAATAAAGAATTACTGACAAATTACAAGCCACAGACTGAGCTAGTTTCACTCAGCTTTTCCTTGTCATTGGTCGAGTCATCTTCATGTGACGAATCTATTTATTCAAAATAGGTGAATTGAAGTCTCATTGTGATTAAATGGTATTTTTGTGCATTAAAAAACATCTGTGGGGCTAGCGAGATGGCTCAGCGGGTAAGAGCACTGACTGCTCTTCCAAAGGTCCTGAGTTCAAATCCCACAACCACATGGTGGCCCACAACCTCCCGTAATGAGATCTTACTCCCTCTTCTGATGAGTCTGAAGACAGCTACAGTGTATTACGCCGCCAGAGTGAGCGAGCTGGGCGGAACGAACGGGGCTGGAGCGAGTGGGGCCATCCTGAGTTCAATTCCCAGCAGCTATATGATGGCTCACAGCCATCTGTACAGCTACAGTGTACTCATACACATAATCAATCAATCAATCAATCTTTAAAAAAAATCTGTGGCTCCCTCTAGATATGTAGTGGAGGACTGCCTTTTCTGGCATCAGTGGGGAGGGGGGTGGCGCTTGGTCCTATGGAGGCTCAATACCCCAGAGAAGGAGGATGCTAGAGGCAGGAGTGGGTGGATGGGGGAGCATCCTCTTAGAGGCAAAGGGGAGGGGGATAAGGTCGGGGTTCATGGAGGAGACACCTGGAAGGGGAACGTTTGAAATGTAAATAAATACAATAATTAATTAAAAACATTGTTATGGCTTTTGGGAGAATGAGTAGCATACACAGAAAGTTTCAAAGCATTTAAAAAGTCTTCTGGCCTGGGTCACGTTACCCAAATTATCAGGTTTTATTCATCAAGGAGGATGATAATAGACGCAACTGCGCAAAGTTGCTGCAAAGTGCACACAATAAATACAAAATGCTCGGCCCAGAATCTATTACACGTATCCACATATGATTTCATTGTGCAATATATTTACACATCTATCTATCATCTATCAATTTATATACTATCCACCATTTATTCTATTAGTTTGATGAGCTGTATGCCTAATAATTTCACTCAAACCAAAATTAGGTTTTGACCTATTTGATATTTGGTTATCATAGATCATTCTGTGAACCACACAACTTAGGTGCATAGAACAAAAACGAATTCCAGTGTTTTCTAGCCACAAAACTTTTGTCCTCATTAGCAAAACTGATGATGATGATGATGATGATGATGATGATAATAATAATAATAATAATAATAATAATAATAATAACTTCCACATTGAAAGGTTATAACCAAGTTACTGTAGCATAGTGAAATGCCCACTACAACAGCTGTCATATTGCTAAATAAACACTTACTTTCCTATTTTTCTCCCATATTCCAGAAAAGACTTATGAAGTAAAATTAAAAAATAAACAAAGGAGAGAAGAAAAGTGGCCTAAACTTATTTTTAAGAAAAGAGTTTCTAACCCACTAAAATACTCACTGATGACTTAAAGGCACAGTTTTCTCATAAGTTGAACACAGACTGACAGATAACAAGACCTCATAAAATTGGTATTCAAAATAACCAGCAGAGAGAGATTTGGGAACTCTTAAGGTCCTCAACTTCAGCCTCAGAGGGAAGAAGGGAGGAAGGGAGAGAGAGAGAGAGGGGAGGGGAGACACACACACACACACAGAGACAGAGAGAGAGAGAGAGAGAGAGAGAGAGAGAGAGAGAGAGAGAATACCTGTTAGTTAAAGAACAAACAAATAGAATGGTAGCTTCCTCAAATTTAGAAGCTGACAATCATTCAGCAGAAATCCACTGAAGAAGCTACTTAAAGCAATCAACTGGAGTTCACTGCTGAGAGCCCCAGGCAGAGCATCCTTTCAAGTGAAGTTTCCAAATAAAAGAACACACAAGGATAAATAGAGGCGCTCTATCATCAGACCAAGAGGTAGTGGCATTTGTGGATAAAATAGTTTTGGAAAATCTTCAGTTGAACTGAGCAGTGTTTTTAATTTTCTTTTTATTATTGCTGTTTTCTCTTTTTTCTACTTAGCTTTGAATTGGCAACATACAAGATCTAGAATAAGCTGAAAACTGGCCTTCATTATGAAACGGCATTTATGAGAGCAGATCCTCTGGCCGGATTCCTTGGACTTAAGTCCAGGTGCCACTGCCTAGCTCTGAAGCTGCTGAGTTGTTTAACTTCTCTAAGCTTCAGTATGTTCACCTTTAAAAAGATCGTAAGTAAAACATTTATTTCACAGTGGTTGATGTGAGTATAAGTATATTAATGCACACGTAAGACTAGGGATGGTGCTGGTCACATAAGCTCCTTAGCAAACAACTACTACTAATAGTGAATCTTATGCAGCGCCTCTGCTCATGCAAACATTTCGTACTGGCTTGTTTGTTAGGGTTAATGATGTAAAAATAACCACTGTCAGGCTTAGTAAAGAGATAACACATCCAGTGTTGAAAATAATTTGAGCAAAAAAAAAGTATTTTTTTCCAGCACATTAGCTTGTATTTTATAAAGAAAATGCTGGGATGAGGACTACTCATATAATATCAAACATGATGGCATTTATTCTCATTAAATAAAGTCCAACATTGAAATGTGGTAGTTAAAGTTTTGAGAAAAGTTTACAAATGGAAACACAGTAGGTGTAGGGTCAATACTTTTAGATATAAGACATTGATTTTTAGAAGAAAAGCATCATTTTTTTTTAAGACATTTTAGAACTCCATTGGACTGCGTTGCAAGCTCTGAGGCCAGATGTTCAGTTTAGGTAATTTTTAAATTCAGAACCACAGACCCATTTTCCTGTGATTGTTTATTCACTTTTTTCCCCTGTGGTAAAATATTCATACGACAGAATTTAATTCTAATACTTTTAAGAGGGGAGTTCATGGCATTAAGCACACGTACACAGCCGTGCAAGCTCCTCTTTTCACCTCCAGAACTTTATCCTCTCACACTGAAGCTCTGAGTCATCAAATGAATACCTTCTCCCTGGTCCCTCCCAGCCCCGGCAGCCAGCCCCCTTCTCCCTGGCTCTGTAGATGGGATGCCTCATGCTCTGTTGCTGCTGTAAGCTCCTATGATGGTCCCAGTGAGTGAGGACATTAGGCTCAGTGCTGAGCAAGGCAAATGAAGTCTATGCACTTGCAGCACAGCTTCCTGCCGAGAGACCGGTGCTCTCACCGAGGCAAAGAGGTTTGACTGTATCAGCTTAAGGCTGAGCTTAGAGACATGAACGCCATAGCAGGCGAGATACGAAGGCTGGAAGAGCTGAGCAACTTATGACGGGGGGCATGGGAGTAAAAGATAAATATCTTTCAAGGAATTTGGAGGAGACAGAACTTGAGAGAGAGAGAGAGAGAGAGAGAGAGAGAGAGAGAGAGAGAGAGAGAATGTG
>JADRCD010216516.1:0-25457 GCA_019843815.1 Montemys delectorum
CTCTGCCTCCCAAGTGCTGGGATTAAAGGTGTGTGCCACCACTGCCTAGCCTATAAAGTCTTATCTTTAAAAAAAAAAGTAAATTTAAGAAAACCAATCAATGAAACAGAAGCGAAGGCAGGCAGTGTGGGAGACACCTCACCTTTTGTTTTCAGTGCTGGGAACAGAACCCAGAGCCTTGTGCACACTTAACACACTGTCTTCTCTTGAGTTACACTTCAGTAGTCTCGCTTCCCTAACAGCCGTACCTCACTGCTGGCCCCTATCTAACCTGTTCCCAAACTGCTTCTGCTGGGGTGTGTGTGTTCATGTGAGCTTATTTACAGCTCTCTTCTCAGCCTGTCTCAATAAACTTCCACATCTTCCAGTCTCCCAACATGATTTTTTTATTTGCTTGTTTGTTTTGAGGCAGGGTTTCTCTATGTAGCTCTGTTTGTCTGTCTTTCTTGTTATATGGGCCAGACTAGCCTAGAACTCAGAGATCCTCCTGCCTCTGCCTCCTGTGTGCTGGGATTAAAGGCGTGTATCAACCACTACATTCTGCTCCAACATTAGAGTTATCAAGGTCAACTAAACACTATGGGAGTTCCCAGCCTTATTTTTACTTGACCTACCAGTTGCATCTGATTAAATGTTCTCTCCCCTGCCTAGAAACACTTTTACAAGGTCTCTGAGACACTTATAAAAGTTTAAGTGCCCTAATGCTTACTGCTTGGGTTTTTAACCCCTCTAACTCCATCATGTACATCATGTAGCTTCTTAAAAAAAAAAAAAAAAAAAAAAAAAAAAAAAAAAGCAGGGTATCACTTGTCTAGGGTAGCCTTGAACTTGCTATGTGACTGAAGATGGATGGGAATGATTTTGAGCTACTGATCCTCCCGCTTTCACCTCCCAAATGCTGGGATTGCAGGCCTGCACCACCATACCCAGCTAGTCCTATGGTGTTAACGTCACCTGTGTGCTTAAAGTGTCAAATTCACACTTCCAACATAGATCTCTCTCTCCCCCTGAATTCAGCCAAGTGCCTATTTAAACTCCCACCCGAATGTCCATAGACATCTCAAATTTAACATTTAGAAATGTTTTACACTTGAAACGATCCTCCTACGTCTGTCTCCCCAGTACTAGGATTCCAAGTGTACGCTACTATGCTTGGCTCAAACCTGAGATATTTACAGCAAAATTTGTTCCTTCTTTAGCCAACCCCATCCCACAATTTATTTCTTTTGTGGTTTAGGCCAAACCCTTCATCCTTCTGGTCTCTTCTCTCTCAGACACAGGTATTTAAGAGCCCCAGCAACTTTTCCTGTCTCTTCATGTACACTGGTACCACCCTGACCTGAGACTTCAGACCTAGCGTATTATACCGCCTGCCGACTGGTCTCCCTACTTCCCTCTTGCCTCTTTGAAGTGCTTCTCACTGAACAGTCAAAGGCATTCAAGTTGGCCAAAGTCAGATCAAAACTCTGCTCAAAGGCAACCTACTTCAATTGGAATGAAGCTGAGTCTTTACCACAGTTTATAAATTGTACATCATCTGAGCCCCTCCTTTCCTCTCTGATCCACCCATCCCCCATCCCCATGGCATCACTATTTGATCACCGGCTCACTTGTTGTCCCTCAGCCATCTCAAGGACATTCTGAATCTCTGAGCCTTGAGGTTTGCTGTTTCTTCTGCCTGGAACACAGGAATTTCCGTGGTCTATGGCTTCCTCCATTCAGGTCTCCACTCACATGCCACTTTATTGAAGAATTCTTTCCTGCAGATGCAGCATGGGCCTTCGTTCCTCTCTCTCTCTCTCTCTCTCTCTCTCTCTCTCTCTCTCTCTCTCCTTGTCGCTTTGCCATTTTTTTGGCACTCACAACAACATGACGTATTATGCTTATTTATTTGTGTATTGTGTGCCTTCCACACTTGAGCGTAAGCACTGTTCCATGACAGCGGGGACTTTGGTTACTTTTGTTCTCTGCTGTGTCCCCAGAGAGTCTGGCATCTGCTAAGGGCTCATTAAAAATTTAATGAATAAAGAAATGAACAAATAATCATGTGAATGATTATTCAGAGAGACTGATCAGAAACAGAAAGTGGGGTCCCCAGGCTTTTGTTGTTGTTGTTTTTAATTTGGGTGTACCTTTGAATGAACTGAAGATTGAGGTTAGAATCATGGGATATTTCCTCCATGCTTTCTCAGTGTGAAGAAGAGAATGTACTTGAAGAAGGTGGGTCGGTGGCAAGGATGCTCGTTATTTCTAAATTTTACCTTTCACTTGCACACTCGAAAAGTCAATTATGTTCATGCTCTTGAACTCACATTTTTACATTTATTCCTAGTCATAGGACACTGACAATACCACTCAGCTTGTCTTTCTTTACTACATTTTCCTTGACAGTATTTTTTTCCTATATGTAAAACTGGCCAATTTTTAAAAACCCTGACCTTACCTTATTTAAATCATATTTTAATTTGTTTTTGTATTTACTTAATTTTATGTGTACAACTCCTTTGCCTTCATTTATGTACGTGCACCACACTCATGTCTGGTGCCTACAGAAGTAAGCAGAAGGTGTAGGATCACTTGAAGCTAGACTTACCGGTGGTTGAGAGCTGGTCTGTGGTTGCTGAGAATTGAACCTGGTCCTCTGCGAGAGCAATGAGCCCTCTTGACCACTGAGATACTTCTTCAGCCCCTTTTGTTTTGTTTTTGAGGCAGGGTCTCACTCTGTAATTCCAAGCTGGCCTGCAACTCACTGTGTAGCCCAGGCTGGGCTCAAACTTGTGGGCTTTCCTTCTGCTTCAACGTCTCGCCCCTTGCTAACTTCATCTTAAATCTAGTTTTCTTCCACAGATTCAACTTTCTCTAAGGAGCTGAATCCCATCTTACTCCAGAACTTTTAAAAAAAAAAAATCGTTTGTGTGTGCATGTACGATGTGTGTGGGCACACATGCCAGGATGTATGTATGGAGGTCAGAGAGCAGCTCTGTCCTTCCACCTTTATGTGAATTCTAGAAATTGAACTCAGTCTATCTGGCTTTCGAGGCAAGCATTTCTACTTGTTGAGCTACTCTCTCCCCTCTCCAGAACCTTCTAATTAGTTCTCTGTTAATTAAGCCCAGCGGCCTCTTGAGAATGCAACGTGCAAAGCCACCTCCTGAAATAAACTCTGCGGTCACCTCCAGAAGAGGGGTACCCTAGTCTGAGACCCTTTGGAACACTTAGTCCTCTCCGAGTCTCATCTGCAGTGAGATGGCCATAGTGTCTGCATCAAGACAGTGGCCTTTACAGGCTCAGCTGCAACAAAGCCAGAGAAAGCTGCTGCAGACACAGAAAGTACTGTGTTAATCATGGTTCCACAAATAGAAACCCCTAACACAGTAATCTGGAACAAAAGAGGAGTTCTATTAACGTTGGACTGTGTCTCTGAAACCGGCTGCGGGGATTCGGATGCTCATAAGCTGCAGATGTCAGGTCTTCTCTGATCGTGATCATGTGTTCTTTTTCT
Organism: Montemys delectorum; assembly: GCA_019843815.1. Classification (NCBI taxonomy): domain Eukaryota; kingdom Metazoa; phylum Chordata; class Mammalia; order Rodentia; family Muridae; genus Montemys; species Montemys delectorum. The sequence continues at coordinate 3,503 of JADRCD010216516.1, forward strand.
TCTCTTCTGACACTCTGAAGACACTCGACCGGCATCTCCATTACACATTGGCTGAAGATACTGTTCTTAAAAGGGTACTTCTCATCCCAAGTCCACATTGCCTTATCTGATCGTCTTTAGCTCACCGGGATCTGTTGCCCGAGTGTGAGTGTGCAGTGGCCTCCCAAATTACCTCCCCACGTAGCCTCTCCAGGATTGCCCCACCCAACCTTTACTTTGCTGTCAGACTCCACTTCCTAAGACAAAGATCCCATTGTCCAACACAGCCTGGGCCCCTTAACAGTTACTTCCCTGTGCATGACCGAGGCTGGAGGCATCAGAAAGCAAGTGCAACCACGCCTTTGAGGTTCAGGGGATCAAGCCAGGCTGCTCCCAACTTTACTCCAAATCCTCTTCCTTTGTCTATGGTCTTTCTGCCTCCTGCCCAAGTCCCACTTCGGATTGATTCGATAGCGGGACTGTCTGCCCAGCGATTCAGTGAGCTCCCTCCTTAGACAGTTTCTTAGATGACCCTCGGTGTCAACCTCTGGGCATCACTTTGATCAATTCAAAGCTCTGGATCCTAACACAGGTCCAGGCCCAGGCTTGCTCGCCTTCTGGAGATAAGTTTGGATAGCAATCTTGCCACTCTCTTCAGCACAAATTCCAGTGGTACCCACCACTGAAAATGGAAGACAGAGGTTGTTTCTGCCTGCCTTTTATAGCCTGTGACCATCTGACCTCATCTGATATCACCTTCCCTCCTGATACATGCTTATAATTTTATCAGCATTTTCTTTTATTCTTGATTTTTTTTTAAAAAAAAGATTTGTTATGTATACAGTGTTGTGCCTGCAGCCCAGAAGAGGGCACCAGGTCTCCTTATAGATGGCTGTAAGCCACCAAGTGGTTGCTGGGAATTGAACGCAGGATTTCTGGAAGAGCAGCCGGTACTTTTAATCTCTGAGCCATCTCTCCAGCCCTTTCTTGATTTTTTTTTTTTTTTCTGAGGTGGGGTCTCATATAACCCAGACTGGCCTCCAGCTCTCTCTGTATAAATCAAGGCTGCTCTCACACGACTCCTCCTGCTTCTCTTCTATCTCCCAGGTGCTGTGATTATATATGGACACCACTATTTCCACCTACTTCTTTCTGAGGCTGAAATTCAGATATTCCAGGCTGCCCTGGCCTCAGATCCTTTAGACAGTTAAGGCTAGTCTTGAACTCTTTTTTTTTCTTTTTTTTTTTAAAGAATTATTTATTTTATGTATACAGCTGCATTGTAGCTGTCTTCAGACACACCAGAAGGTAGCATCCGATCCCATTTCAGACGGCTGTGAGCTACCATGTGGCTCCTGGGATTTGAACTCAGCACCTCTGGAAGAGCAATCAGTGCTCTTAACCACTAAGCCATCTCTCCAGCCCCCAGCCTTGAACTCTTGATCTTCCTGCCTCTACCTCCCAGAGGTAGGCATGGTGCACCCAACTGTGCTGACATTTTTAAATAAAATTGTAATGACACTAATTTAATATTTATTTATTTATTTGTGTATATATGGTGTTTGTTACATTACATGTACCATAGATGTCAGAGAAGAAGTTGTAGGAACTGGTTCTCTCCTTCCATCAGGTGAGTTTCAGAGACTGGAAGCAAATACTCTTAGCCAGTTGAGCTATCTCAATGGCCTGAGTTTTTCTCATCTTTGAAGATCCTAAAGCACATGTCAGCTCTTCTTGCATCCTGTTTGTCTGTGTTTTGCTTCCCATCTCTAGTTCTTGCATGTGTGGCCGGCTGCCAGTCAAGGGTATATACTTGTCCATAGGCAAGAACTGAGACTTGCTGGGTAGTGGTGGCTCATGCCTTTAATCTCAGCACCTGGGATGCAGAGACAGGTGGATTTCTGAGTTGGAGGCCAGCCTGGTCTACAGAGTGAGTTCCAGGACAGCCAGGGCTATACAGAGAAACGCTGTCTTGAAAACAAACAAACAAACAAAAAACAAAAACAAACAAACAAAAAACCCCCACCAAACCAACAGGAACTGAGACTTATTCCTGTCTTAATCCCCCAGCTGCTGAAACAAATGTCCTGGAATTTCCGTACAAGGCAAGGTCATATCATTGTGCTACTTTACCCTCCTGGTGTCCTGGTGTCCTGGTGTCTTCCCTTGTCACCTGCTGTGAACAGCTGCATTCTGAGGCCCACATGGTCTAGTGTGAGCCAATGCTCCTGTTGACACTCTCCCACTCCTTTGTCTTGTCCACAATATAGGTGTTCTTGTCCAGCAAGCTCCCACCCAGAGCTTCTGCTCCCTCTCTAGTTGCTGAGCCACACACACTCTCTTCTCATACACTTGGCAAGCCTGTTTTCTCAAGTCCTCCAGCCTACTGTGGAAAGCCACTTTTCCTGGCCACAGTGTAACACTTTCATCGCTTTCCAGTTCTCTATTGTTGCTCTTCCAGGGTGTGTAGTCTTCATACTCAGTGTTTATCTTCTGTCCCCTCCCTTTCTTTTACTACAATGTAAACTGCAACTTAATTTCCAACTGAGTTTTACATCCCGGGTACCTAGGATAGTGCCTCATTTATTGGAGATGCCAATACATGTGAGAAAAAGGCAGCAAACAAGCTGTGTGGTCATATAACCCTGTAACCCAGAGACTGAGGCAGGAGGATTGCAGCACATTCAAGATCACCTTGGATTACACGTGAAACACTTAAAAACAACAACAACGACGACGACAACAAAACCCAACCAAAGAAAACCAAAACAAGGCTCCACACAGAAACAAGGAAGCACAATGAAAATCAGTGCAGTTGGTAGGGAGGTACACCTCCCGGAATCCTAGCACTCAAATGCGAGGAGAGGCAGGCGCAGGGGCTGAGGCAGGAAAGGAGGCCTGAGAAGGCAGCTGAAGCTACCGGGGTGAGTTTCAGGAACGGAGGGGTGGGGGTGAAGTGGGGGGGTGGGGGGGGGACGGGACACCAGGAAAGCAAGCGAGCAAGAAAAAACAAAAACAACTTCCCCGAACCCCCCACCCCCAAGCCCATTAACTGGAGGAGTACAGTTAATTCAACTTGTTAAGTTGAATTAAAAGTGTCAGAAACAAGGCACCCCTTTCCCGGTTCTAAGAATAAGGCAGTTGAAGGGTTTGGGGATGTGGAGTGAAAGTTGTCTTGTTGCATGAGTTTGTGGTGGGAGAGCAGCGAGACTGCTCTTCGGACGCAGCTGGGGCTCAGAATTGCCCTGAGAGAGAATCGCACCTGGGAGCGGGGCTGCTGGGAGCCACTTGCCTGCCACCCCTTTGGGACACTTATCTTCCGCTCAGGTGTTCTAAATTGTTTTGGTCTTCGGCTCTTTCGCTAAACTCTTCAAAGTCTCAGCACCCGGGGGAAGGGGGTGGGGTGGGGGGTGGGGTGGCGTTACATGAGTGACACTTCTCAGCGCTATGTAAGAAAGCACCCGGAGTGGAAAAGATGACCAAACTTTACAAAGGACTAGGGGGTCTTGGAAAAGCAAACTCTGAGGAAGGGCAGAGTGTTGTGGGACTTTATTCCACCCGTGAGAAAATTTTCTCCCTGGTTTACTTTTCCTTAACTTTCTACAAGGGATTGCTCTCTGATCTCCGCCTCTTCCTTCACGACTCCATAGTTTTTTGTTTTGTTTTGTTTTTTCTTTTTCTTTTTTTACGCTTCGCTGCTACTACAGTAGGCGCCTGCCTTCTCAGTATTTGCCTTACGATCTTGGGTGCCTCGATTGTAAACAAAACACTTTAGATCCGTAGTGAGGTCGGCTAAGCTCAGCCTTTCTGCTGGCAGCCAGACTTCTTAAGGTGGAGTGGTCAGGACTGCTTTGCGTGTGAGATGAACAGATCAACAAGATGGTGCTTCTACAGAATGCTGAGAGATTCTGGAGGTGCAGGGACAGAGGCGTTAACTTTCTGCTTTCATACAGATGTCATTGTGATGAATAAAAAAACTTCTGAAGTGGATTGTAATTTCTCCATTTTTACATAAGAGTTATAGTTCAGACAGAAAGAGACACAGAGGAGCTCCTTGCTATCTAGTAATGATAGTTTAGTTTAATTTTTGAGACACGGTCTTACATAGCTCAGGATGGCTGTGAACTCTCTGTGTAGTTGAGGATGACTTTGAATTCCTTTATCTCTACAGTGCTGACATCTCTAGCAATTTAAAATTTTTATGGTATAGGTGTCAAGGATGGACATATATTGTGGACATAAGGGTCACCCTAATTTACTATGTTTTCTTCCCAAGTTCAGTAAATTAAGTAGGAATGTTAAATGTGGGGCGAGGGGGAATAACTGGGAGACTGGTGAGATGGTTCAATGGGTCAGACACCTGCCATACATGCCTGACAACCTGAGTTTAGTCTGCAGAACCCATGTAAAGGTGGAGGGGGGAAGCTGACTCAACAAAACAGTCTTCTGACCTGTACACGCATGCATGCACGATGATGAATTTGTCCACATATGTGCATAGCATGCACAACATTGCAATAATATTTTTTTCAATTATAGTGTGTGTGTGTGTGTGTGTGTGTGTGTGTAGGTCAGAGGTTATAGTACACCTTGCAAGAGGAGTCAACTCTCTCTCTATCATATGGATTCCGCAAACTGACCTCAGCTTGCCAGGCATTTTGGCAAGCGCCTTTACCTGCTGAGCCATCTCTTAGCTCAAATCTAGAAAACAAAACAAAACAACCCGAAGACAGTGCGGTGGACTCATAGCCCCAGTTACTGTGTTTTGTTTTCAGAGAGAGTCTCACGTAACACAATCTGACCACCAACTCAGCGATGCAGTCAAGAATGACCTTAAGTTCCTGATCCTCTTGTCTTGCTGAGGCAGGAGGCACCAAGTCCAGCATCCTAGCTACTTGGGAATCTGAGGCAGAGCCCAGGAGTTCAAGACCAGCCTGATCAACACAGTGCAAAACCACCTTGAACAAACTGCCACAGAATAGGGCAACCTTGGTCCCAACTGAAAAGGCCACTTCCTACCTTGGTCCCAACTGAAAAGGCCACTTCCTACCTTGGTCCCAACTGAACGGTGCAGAAGGCCTGACTTTGAAGTCCACCCTGGATGTTGCCTTCTTGACTACTCTCTGGGCACCACCCACCTTTTTGGAATCTGTATTTCAGCTGAACTAGTAGATAGTAATACCAGAGGCCCGTGTCAGCTAGCTGCACTAGATGGTCAAGGAGACATCTGGGGGCAGCCCAGGCCTGGAAAGAGCCGTTTTGGATCCTTGTAAGAGAGGAGGGCCTGCAGACTGCAATTCATGCAAATTCAGACAAAACTGGAACACAGAGACCACCAGGAAGGGACAGAAAATGAACAAGCCTGAGAATGAGGAGACGCGAATCTACTCTTGACTCTGCTACCAACTGAATGGAAGTCCCCAGACAGGAAACCTGAGTATCAATTTCCTCATTGGTAAAAAGAGGCTAAACCCATCTAAGGGCTTTTTTGACTTGTTACATTTTGAATGTAGGAGGCAAGGCAGACACACACACACACACACACACACACACCTGGCAGACAAGATGTGAATAAGAAAACAAAGTCAATATTCAGTCTCACCTACACCAGAGGAGCATGTGTGGGACACTAAAACAGAAATTTAATTTCCTGTAAAATGCTTTGTGTTTAGTGCAAACCAAGGCTGTTTAGGAATACTAGTGGGCAAAGCTCTTAAGATCTCACTGAACTCTGAGCTGCGACAGGCCTGGCTATTCTGTTTTAACTTCTATTACTGTGCTCAGCGGCGATAGAGAAATGTGAAGTTGCCTAAGGAGCTAAACAGAACGCCCAAACAATATTACTAGATGTTGGTAATACCATGGTGGTGGTATTATAAGTCACTTGCACATCTAGTCTTGGATCCTTAGGGAAGTGTTTTCGCCCTTTAACAGTCTGTAGCTCTCTAAAAGTATTTGCTTGTATTTGAATATTGTTCTGAGTAGGCTAGAAGCAACAGACTGGTGGGAGAGAAAAGGGGAGGAAGGAAGGAGCTGTTGTAGTTGGCGTCTGGACTCAGGTGGAGGGAACGGCTTCGCCCGGGAAAGAACTTAAGAGGATAGAAGCGAGTTCCCACATGCAGCCTATAGCAATGGCTTTCACTGTGTTTGGGAACTAAGGAAATCAGAGCTGGCTTTTTCAAAATTTAGTGTCTTGAGATGGTTTGAGAAAGCACTGGGGGTTTTCAATCTCGAGATCCTTACGGCGGAGCGCTTGGATTCAGAAACACCCTGATAAGAGCCGTCAGTCCTGGCTCCTTTTTGAAGCCGCTTCTCGGCTTGTCCTACATAGCAGAGGCTTCTGGGGTCAGGCTAAGCGGCCGATTCCCGCACCCAGCTAAGGCACCCTGTGGGGGGTTGTGTGTGTGTGTGTGTGTGGGGAAGCTGTCCCAGACCCTGAGCCAAGGTTTCCAGGATCTTTCGCATACCCTCTTCATTCCCACCTCGGCGAATGCAGGTGGGCTGAACTAGCCATCGAGCCTGCTAAAAAGCCGCCAGCTACCTCGGAGCCCACTGGCCCAGGCCCTGGGTTTCGCGGGCAAAGACCTGGAGGTCGCAGTCGGAAGCGGTGGCGCGCCTGCCAGTGCAGCTCTGCAGCGCCCGGACCTAGATTCCCCGGGTTCCCGCCTGGCCGCCGCGCTGGCCCCTCTCCAGCTCTCCGGCCGTTTGGCTAGTTTGTTTGTCTTTATTTTTAATTTCTCCGGGGCCAGCCAGAGCAGGTTTGTTGGCAGTCGTACACCTCCGAGTAGTCACGCGACCAAGCCAATGTCCTGGCGGCGCTACGGCGCTACGGGGAGGAGGCGCGCTCGGGAGCGCGGAGAGGCGGCGGCGCCGCGCCCGGGGCCACCTTAAGAGCGCGCTCGCCAGCCTGGGCGGAGCGGCTCCCGGCGCCGAGACCAATGGAGCTCCTCCTCTGTTTAAATAGACTTGCAGTGTCAATCATCTTCTTCTTCGTCAGCCTCCCTTCCACCGCCATATTGGGCAACTAAAAAAGGAGGGGGGCTCGTGCTTTCGGGGTGTTTTTTCCCCCTCATCCCTTGTCCCGACTCACTCGCGGCTCCGAGACTCGCGCGGCGGCAAGGTTTGGAGAGGGGCTGCGTTCGCGGGACCCACGGGCTCGCCCCAGCCTACGCTCCGACTGTTTGCCACCTCCTCCTGCCTCCTCCCCTCCCTTCCCCGCCCTCCAGTACACTTGATCACTGAAGCTTCGAGCTGAGCGGCCGGGGCGTCCCTGCGCCTCTCTCCCCCAGACCTGCGCGCTACTGCGGCTCGGGCGGCCGCTCGCCTGGCTCTGCTCCACTTGACTGTCTGGGTGCCATCGCAGAACTTCGAAGAGGGGTTTGCGCTGCGGCCGGGGCGTTTCGCTTTTGTTCGGTTTTGTTGTTTATTTCATTTCATTTTTTTTTTTTTCGGAGAGAGGCGAGGCGGTGGTCCACACCCGCCCGGGGAGGAAGATGTCAAACGTGAGAGTGTCTAACGGGAGCCCGAGCCTGGAGCGGATGGACGCCAGACAAGCGGAGCACCCCAAGCCTTCCGCCTGCAGAAACCTCTTCGGCCCGGTCAATCATGAAGAACTAACCCGGGACTTGGAGAAGCACTGCCGAGATATGGAAGAAGCGAGTCAGCGCAAGTGGAATTTCGATTTTCAGAATCATAAGCCCCTGGAGGGCAGATACGAGTGGCAGGAGGTGGAGAGGGGCAGCTTGCCCGAGTTCTACTACAGACCCCCGCGCCCCCCCAAGAGCGCCTGCAAGGTGCCGGCGCAGGAGAGCCAGGATGTCAGCGGGAGCCGCCAGGCAGTGCCTTTAATTGGGTCTCAGGCAAACTCTGAGGACCGGCATTTGGTGGACCAAATGCCCGACTCGTCAGACAGCCCGGCTGCGTTAGCGGAGCAGTGTCCAGGGATGAGGAAGCGACCTGCTGCAGAAGGTAATGACTCGTTGGAAAACTTAAAATGTCTGTCTGTCTCCGTAGCGTCTTTGCTAGACCCTATTCATTTGCTTCTCCCAGCGTGTCCTGCTATAGCTCTGGGAGACTGAACTTGTTTGAAGCTTAGGTTTGAAAATACCCACTAGCTGACTGCTTGGCCTGTTTATGATTCTGAAGTCAGAAGCTGGAGATAGTAAGCTGTGATAACTTCCCCAGCCTAACGCATCACAGTTCCTCCCCTCTAGCCAGCTGTAGATATGTGACAAAAGTTAGGATGTTTACCAACTGCCTCCTCCTTGGCTAGGGGGAGAAAAAGAGACGTGGGGTGTAGAATACTCCTTGTGTTCGTGGGAACAACCTTACTCTGTGTCCTTAGAGGCTACGGGGATGACGGGTCCAGGGGTCGTGGGTGGAGGTAGTGGGTTGTTCATCCCTTGACTTTTGGGCCAACTTCTGTCAGCCATTGTTCTCGATAATAAAGATGGTTTGTGTGTGTGTGTGTGTGTTCTTTAAAAAATTTCCCCTTGCCCCCCTCTTAGGTTCTTCTTCGCAAAACAAAAGGGCCAACAGAACAGAAGAAAATGTTTCAGACGGTTCCCCGAACGCTGGCTCTGTGGAGCAGACGCCCAAGAAGCCCGGCCTTCGACGCCAGACGTAAACAGCTCAGCTCCGGTGGGTTAATGAGGAAGAACACAAAACTGACACCCCAACTGGGCTGCGCTCCCCAGGGGCCTAGAGAACCCAGGACTGTGGGCAGATTAGTTGCCTGCCAGGGGGAATTACTTTCCTAGATCAAAAAATTAACACTGGGGAAGGCTGGAATCACCTGAGGGGACAGTAAAACAGAATTTATATCCCAAGATACTTACCTTAAAATGGAACCAGAGTTGAGTGTCCCAAGCAAGTACATGCCACCAAGGCCCCAAACGATAGAGAAGGTCATATCCTTATGAATCCCACTAAAATTTAGGCTAGGAATAACAAGTTTCCTTTCCAGTGTCACTTCATGAGAACCCATTTCCCAGAGGTTCATTTTGAGCCAATAACCTATTTTGAACCATAGAAAAATGGCAAATATACAATTACATTTATGTTCTTAAGAGAAAAACTAGGTACCCATAGTGTACATTTGGTTAGAAGTGAGAGTAGGCCTCTGTGACTTGTGTTCTTTTTATCTTTTGCTTTTGTTTTGTTTTTTGGGTTTTTGGGTTTTTTGGTTTTTCGAGATAGGGTTTCTCGGTGTAACAAACAGCCATGGCTGTTCTAGAGATTGCTCTGTAGACCAGGCTGGCTTCGAACTCACAAAGATCTGTCTGTCTCTGCCTCCTGAGTGCTGGGATTAGAGGAATGTGCCACCATCTCTGGGTACTTTTTTTTTTTTAATCATTTTTTACTATGTTGTGCCTTTCCTTGTATGCTGGTAAATTTTGGAGACTGAGAAAGGAACTTCATACTAAAAAAAAAAAAATTAGAATGGAAAGTTCAGAAGTACTAACGATCCCACAGAATTGATTTTAACCCTGAGGTTACAAAGCAGAAGTTAAATGAACAGCTAGAGGAAGCAGTCCTCCAACACGTCAGCACTGTATGCTAATTGTGCTGGAACAGGATGGTTTGGATGTTTATAGGGGAAATGGATGGTAGATGTTAGGACTGAGAATAAGGTCCAGCACAAGTGTGGATTTTTCCATGTGTCAAAAATCTCATCACCCCACTTGCCTAATTAGAGTAACCCAGCCCCTAAATTTACATAGATTGACTATTCATATGCTCTGACTACATATAATAGTTTATAAGCTCCTTATGAACAAAACCAGCAGTCTCTATTTCTAAAGCCCACTTATAACCCAGCATATAAATAGATCTTAACAGTTTATTATTAACTTTTCAGGTCCTCATTTATTAAAATTTAAAAATAAACAAAGGAATATAGAAATGACATAGGGTTCCAGTTTGCTGTGTTTATAAGTCATAAAGTCATGATATACCTTGTACAGACATAGCATTTTTTCAGAGCTGATGGGAAATGTCCATTAGAATCACTTTCCATATTATACCCTCTATAAGTGGGCAAACTGGATGGGAGTTCTTTCTAAGTAGCCATCACACCTGTGGCTTTAGTTGGTTTGTGTGGCTTGTGGCCTAGCTTTTCAGATGAGCCTCCTGGATTTTTACCTGTCCTGTCCTAATAGAGAAGCATTTCTTTGCCAAGCAACCATAAGGCTCTAGTCAAAAGCACTCGTGCAGACATGCTGCATATGAGTAAGAAATCGTAATTTTGTAAGCATTCATAGATTTTGGGGGGTGGGGGACTTTTATAATTGCATTTCCAGGTATTTTCAAGATTAGGAAAATATGCTACTCTGAAGTGTTATGGTTCCTGAATTTCTTTTCTTTCTCACCCTCTTTGACCCAGATTTTATAGAGCGAGTTTCTCAACCTCTGCACTGTTGACATTTTGAGCCAAATTATTCTTTGTTGTGGTAGGCAGTCCTGTACATTTTAGAATGTTTGGCATTATCTCTGGCCTCTCCCACAAGATGCCAGTAGCAACCCTCTTCCCGAAGCTGTGACAATCAGAAATGTCTCTTAGACGTTCCAAATGTCCCCTGGGGCATGGGAGGGCTGCACAAAATTGCCCACTTGTTAAGGACCATGACTCTAGCACCACACAACGAAGACTCAGAACAAAAATCCAGTGAAGATAGTGTTGGAGATAACTGTAGTCTTCAGACCTTTAGTGCCTATATTTCTCTACCATCACTGAAGTATTTGTTAACTAAGATAGTAACAAAATAATTTCTGTACTTTGGCAATGTTACTCTAGTGTCTTCTCCCTAATTCTTTTGTTTCTTTTGCAGAATTAAGAATATGTCCTTGTTTATTAGATACATCACTGCTTTATGAAGCAAGGAAGATATACATGAAAAAATTTAAATACATATCGCTGACTCCATTGAATGGACATCCTGTATAAGCACTGAGAAAGCAAAAACAATAACACTAAAAATTTTAGGCACTCTTAAACCATCTGCCTCTAAAAGCATTGGATGTAGCATTGCGCAATTAGGTTTTTCCTTATTTGCTTCATTGTACTACCTGTGTATATAGTTTTTATCTTTTACTATGTAGCACATAAACATTAGGGATGGGAGGGCGGGTGGGGCTGAAGAATCAGCATGGGGGGTGAAGAACTTGCTTCAATTTGTAGCAAGGAGAAAAATATTTGACTTGCATAAAGAGAAGCAACTGGGATGGGGGAAGGGTTTGAATTCCTTTCTTTAAAGATGTAGTGTCCCTTTCGGTAAGAATGGATCCTTTATTTTTAAAATAATCAAAATTTGAATAATCGCTACAGATAGTTGCTATTTATTTTTACATGAAGCTTATTCTCATTTGGGAGTTCTGAAGATCTTAATTGTTTAGCAGTAATCACCCCAGGTAACATGGGGTAAAAATCTGGGGTGCATGATAGGGAAATCTGAATTCTTAGAATTGACTATCTCAGATCATATTTGCTGAGAAAATTTCTTAGTTTTTTTTTTTCCACACTGAACATAATCCTAAATCTTTGGATATTTTTAGAAGTCTGTAACTTTACACAAATAATGAAATAACTTTTAATTCAAAGTTTCTCACCCTACTTGTTAATTTGCCCCCAAAGAAAGTTGTTTTTTTAAAGAAAAAAAGGACACTTGTAGTAGAGTAAGTGAAATGGATACTACATCTTTAAACAGTGTTTCTTCGTTGCCTGTGTATGAGAAAAACTTTGAAGTGTGCCTGTGTATATAACTCTGTAAAGACACTGAAAATTATACTAACTTATTTATGTTAAAAAGAGATTTTTTTTTTTAAGCTAGACAATATACAAGCCAAAGTGGCCTGTTTTGTGCATTTGTAAATGCTGTATTGGGTAGACTAGTCCCCCCCTTTGTTAAATAATATGGCTATGCTTAAAAGGTTGCATACTGAGCCAAGTATAATTTTTGTAATGTGTGAAAAAGATGCCAATTATTGTTACACATCAAGCAATCAATAAAGAAAACTTCCATAGTTATGTATTGAGTGCAACTGTCATGTGCTTTACTCAGCTTGAGGTATTCAGCCTGGCGTGCTCCAGATACAATGGGAAGGGGGAAACATCTGCAAAACTTAGGCCTACATTTCAGTCAGATGATTTGGGTGTGGGTGTGGGTGATGGGCATGGGCGGGGGTCTGAATAGACTAGACTTAGTGGCCATTCTCATCTCAGGTCTCAGTCCTATATGGGTAGACAAAGCTTAACTGGAAAGAGGAAAAGCCACATTTTCATATAAGACTGTCAGCAGTCCCCATTTAGTTAAAATATTTATGTTTTCTAGGATATGAGTGTGTGAGAACCAAAAGGGGGGGGAACCCTTACATAAGTGTAGTCTGATCACACATCTGCAGTACTGAAAATGAAAGTGATGGAATGACTTCTCTAGATTCTCTATTTACACTTTTGAAGTGTAAAGGATGAAAATCAATGTCCTGACTCCCACCCTACCAGCCTTGTCCACAATAGCCCAACACACAAGTCCTTAAGAACCCAGTTTTTCCACACTCATTGGTTAAATGAAACTGGTCATACACAAATTCCTCAATTTTTGAATACTTATAGTTAAATTTATCTGAAAAATAGTTAAAATACTAAAACAGAGTCTTGTGTTTTCATATCTGTTCAGCAGAGATGCATTTTTTTTTTTTACTTAAAAAATACAGAAACGGGGCATTTTTAAAACCAGATTTATCAAAAATAATTATCAAAATAACACTCTTATTTTTAAAATGTGGTTAAGGTGTAAAGTAAATTATAAGAAAATTTATGGGTAAATTGTGAGAAACCCAAATTTGGGTTTAAAATTTTCATTGAAATACCATTTATATCACCATACCCAAGAGGGATTATAAACGAGGTAGTTCTAGCATTTTTGACTAGGTTTTTTGTTTGTTTGTTTTTTGTTTTTCTTTCTTTCTCTTTTTAATAAAGCAGGAGTTAGCTTTTCTTCCTGTGCGGGATGGGAAAACAGATCTTTTGGTCGCTGGGCCAAGTCCTTCAAGTAGGTATTATTTTAATTAAAGACTAAAGGTGTTTTTGTGGTTCTGTTTAAAACATAATATAAAGGGTGGCCTTCAGGAGGACCAAGAGCAGAAAGTCAATTCAAATTGGGAAGACACCTCGGTTGCTGCACGGACCTCATTTTCCTTTCTTAGTTTTTTGTTTTTGTTTTGTTTTGTTTTGTTTTGTTTTAATGTGAATTTTGAGAGATTGCATTTCAGGAATGGTGGACCGGGAAGAGGTGGATGCTCTCTGGCCCAGGCACGTCTACAGGAACGCACCCCCCGCCCAAGTCACTGTGCCCTCCATCCTCCGAACGTCTGTGTCAAGCTTCCACATACCATCTGGCGGTTCAAATGGTCCTTTTCCCGGGACCTGGACTCCTGCGCCCGCCGCGAACGTCCCTTTGCGGGTTTGCGGCCGCCGGCGTCAGCTACCCGCTACCCCACGACCCTGGTCACGGCCCGGTAGTTTCCCCAACTGTCCCACAGCCCCGATCCCGCCCGCTCTCTGTGGCAACTGCTGGTCGGGCTGGCTGGCGCCTCGGAACTCAAAGTCTCTAATGTCGCCGGCTACTTGCGAATCCCGCACTGCCTGGGTGGCTGCGCGCAGTTCCCGCGCCCCGGGCGCCCGCAGGCCGCTGAAAGCGGCCGCGCCTCTGTCCGCGCAGCCGGGCTGGGTTACTTCTCAGAAACCTTCCTTCCTCACCATCGATCCTCCAGACGAAGCAAATCACTCTGGAAGGCCCACGACCCTCCCCAGAGGACACCTCGCCGCCCTCTGAGCTCCGGGGGACTTGCCTGAAGGGACCAATTTCCCGGAGTTCGTGGACCCTCCAGAGCAGCAGCCCGCTCCCACCCCTACCGCAGGGCTCCAATGATCCGCAGCCCCGCGGATTTCGAAAGCCTTCCCGGCTCGCTGGCGGTTAAGGGACGGTCGCCGAAGCGTGCAGAACTGTAGAGAACCACTGACGCTTTCGGGGATCGCCCCTGCCCTTCACCCTGCTTGCAAAGTGCCCCCCACCATTGCATCCTTGGCTGTCCGGAACCGCAGACTCGGGCGAGGAAGAACTGGGGGAAATATGGATTTGGGGAGGGGGGGAGTGATGGGTTAGACTGGGGACACCATGGACATTCACTAGTGGGAGGGAGCAGGCAGTCGGCCTTTCGGGCCACTGTGTGCCCACCGCCCTGGCCGCACCGAGCGACCTTTCCCTAGGAGCCAGGGAACTCTGCCTTCGCCATTACACCATCATTACCAGAAAACACGATTGCTCTTCTAGCGCTTTGGACTAAAAGGTGTTTTGTTTAGAAGTCCACTTAGGATCCTAAATCTGTTTTTCAGAGTATGGATTCTTTTTCATTTGCCATCTTTCACCTGGGCCACACCCTACTCCTGCCACCCCCACCCCCACTTTCATGACTTTAAAAAAAAAATAATAAAGCAAAAATCCTTGTAAACGACGCTGAGGGGTAAAAGGGCCCTGGAGCCTGCTTAGAAATCTATGGGGTCGTCTCCCTGATTTCATTCGCGTGGGGTTTTAACAGGGTGGGGTCAGCCACAGGCGGATCCCGGGGAACCGAAAGTGCACTTATTTCCACGTACACTCAAGTCTCAAGTCCCTCGGGCCTCCATCCAAGCCCCAGACATGTTATGCATAAGGACTCAGCAGAGGCAGGAACCAGAAAATAGAAAAATCTTTAAAAAAACAAAACAAACAAACAAACAAAAAACCCTTATCCATACTTTGGGCGCGAAACCTCGACGCGCCTCTAAAAGGAACGTTAAGAAAAAGGCCGGGAGAAGGGCGCGCGGTTCGGGCGCCCGCCGGGGGATTGCATCATTTGCGGCTCCCCCTCCAGAACCCGGGCTGAGAACCGCAGCCACCATCATGGCGCTTGGGTCGGGACGCGGGAAGCGCGTCCAGGCCGCGGCCAGTGAGCTTAGACTGAAGCGTTTGCAAACTCGTTCCTTGGCCGCGGAGCGCCGGTCTCTCGCCCCCCTCCTTCCCTTTGTGTGCGTGTGCGTGTGCATGTGCGTGCGTACGTGTGTTTGCGTGTGCGCGTGTGTGATGTGTGCATATGAACCGAGAAGTTGAACTAACTCTCTCTCTGTCTCTGTCTCTGTCTCTGTCTCTCTCTCTCTCTCTCTCTCTCTCTCTCTCTCTCTCTCTCTCTCTCTCTCTCTCTCTCTCCCTCCCTCTCTCCCCCCCCCCCAGTCCCCCAGCCCCCCCCCCCCACCTCGTCTGGAGCTGGTGGTTGTAAACTTGATTGGCATTGGCTGCGCCCACTGACCCCTGCACCGGGTCCACTGAAGATTTAAGGTGGATCTGAGAGGCTGCAGCTGCAGGCGGAGCCTCGCTCTTAACTTAGTTTTGGAAAAAAAAAAAAAAAAAAGCCTAAACCGTGCGCCTGCTGCGTTTTACGAATCCTTCGGTCCACAGGTCCGCGGGTCCCCGCCCAGCCCGCCGCGCTTCCCCCGCCCACCTTCCCCTGCTTCCCCATTGGCTCGCGCCTGCAGTTTGAATTTTTTTTTTTTGGGGGGGGTGTTTGTTTTCTTGTTAAAAAAAATTTACAGTACCGTAGATCATGTGATGAGACTTAGCTGGGGAGTCTGAGGTGGGATGTTTTAGCTGGTTTGGTTACAGGCAGTAGGGAGAAGGATGGGTGGAGCTTTCTGTTCCAAAAGTTGCCCCCTCCCTGCCCCCGCCCGCGAGTGCCGTTGACAGAGTGCAGGCGGGAAGCTACGGCTTGGGTAGAGATGTAGCATCGAACTTTCACGGATGTCCAGGGAGCACGGGCACACAGGCTGCTGGCCAGAGGTTCTAGGAAGGTACAGGCGGGAGCCCGACGAGGACGCACCTTACCCTGTCTTGGAAAGGTAGATTTGGGGAGGGCGGGAACGGATAGGTATCCTAGAAATGAATATTTACCCATCATAGAAATAAACCAACCAAATGCAAGGTGTGGCTATAGACTCTATATGGAGCAAAAGAGGTGTTATTTCAGGGTTAGAATGTCTAAATCCATCAGGACAAAGGCAGTCGGTGTCATTTTCTTCCTTTTTAACCTTAAAGGAAAAAAAACTGTCTCTGTTTCCCAGGTTTGGTTTTTTGTTTGTTTGTTTTGGTTTTTGGGTTTTTTTTGGGGGGGGGGTTGCGTGAGAATGAGAAGGGGGCATAAAGTCCTTCAGATTTCTGGGTCAGGAAACTCATTGGAAAGAATATGTTAAAATTTAGGAGGATTCGATTAGTAGGACAGGTCTAATACAAGTGATGGCTTTTGTTAATTAGGATTCAACTATGTTTTTCTGTGAAGCTTTTAAAGCGTCGTAATAATTGAATGGTAGTCCCAAATCAGTCTTTCTCTTTATCAGTGAAGTCTCATATGCATACCTTTTTTCCGCTTTGCTTTTTTTTCTTCCCTTTTTCTTTCCTTAAAAAAATTCTACTGATGACTCCTTCAGTCTGTTTTAGCCAGATGCCCAGCCTTAGCTTCCAACAGTTCCTAAACCAGTATACCATGTTCTCGGTTTTAAGCTGTCCCATTCTGGACCTTACCTCTCTCTGCCAGCCCACTAAGCCCCGGGACCCCATCATAAGCCAACAAGCTTGAGCTTTTCTCTAGGCTGTGTTCATTGACTCTGTTAGAGGCTCACTGCTTACTTCTACCTTTCACAGGACATACCTGATCAGAGTGGCCTGTCCACAAGGAAAAGCACATCCCTATAAGGAGAAAGCTCAGAAATAGGTCTTCGTCTTGAGTGCCAGTCAAGTAGGGATTTGGATGGTCCCCAGAGTGGGGTGTTATAGATAAGATTCAGATAGCACATGACTATGCAAACGGGATTTGAAACTTGGGCTTGACATGGTGGAGCACACCTGTAATCTGAGCACTTGGGAGGTGGAGGCAGGAGGATCAGGAGTTTGGGGCCTGCTTTGGATATGAGTTCCAGGTCAAAAATAAACAAATTACTAATAATAATGGCTCCCCTTCCTCCCTCTACCACCCTCCACTTCTTGCTGGTTTTGAACTTGATGGGTCTCTGACTTAGTTTCCTAGCTAGATGGGACTATAGGCATGTGCTATTGCATCTATCCTAACTTCTCAAGCTAAAGGGAAGCCTTAAATTTAGGCTCTGGAAGCCGGGCGATGGTGGTACACGAGTTGAAACCCAGCACTTGGGAGGCAGAGGCAGGCGGATTTCTGAGTTCGAGGCCAGCCTGGTCTACAAAGTGAGTTCCAGGACAGCCAGGGCTACACAGAGAAACCCTGTCTTGAAAAACAAAAACAAAACAAACAAACAAAAAATTAGGCTCTGGAACAGCTAAATAGGAATCTATGGACATCTAGGTCTTCAGGGTGGGGAGGGGGAGGTTAAGTGCTTGCTGCATGAGCATAGTCACCTGAGTTTGGATTTCCAGAACTTATAAAAAAAGCCAGCACTGGCAGTGCACATTTTTAATCCCAGGGCTGGTGAGTGGACAGAGAAAAATAGATTCCTGGGTTCTAAAAGATGGAGGGCCATAAGAGATGCCAGTAATGACCGCTGCCTCCACCCAAAAGAAATCTACTATCTAACATAGTTAACCTTTAAATAGGCTGGTGCTGAATAATTGGGGTAGGGACTGCTGACAGTGGTCCCAGACACGAGAACAGAGCAGAAAAAATACTGCATAGTGAAACATAGCACTGTGCATCATTCCCACATATATGGGGTTACTGGTGCAGACAAGCCAAGCGTGTTGCCAGCTGGGTAAGAGTACAGCTATCCAATTATGTACAATACTTGATGGGAATAAATTGACTGTAAACAAGTTCTTTTTTTGGTCTCTGATCCTTCAGAGTCATTAAAGGGGACAGCAGTTCTATGCCTGTCACTGCCCCTAACTTTTACCTTCCGGGAAGACAGGTAAAAGGTAAATGTCATCCCGATTATGTTTTTCACTGCCTGGATAGAAGCCAGAGCCTTGTACATGGTAGGCAAGCCTACTAAAATTGAGCGAATCTAGGCTGGACTTGAACATAAGGTATAGCTATACCTACAACTTCCAAGTAGTCTTCCTTCTTCTACCTTCCACTAGCTTGAACTACAGATGTACACCAGCACACCTGGCTCAGGGAACGATAAGCTAGATCCCCTAGGCTAATGCATGCATTTGCAACTTTATTTTGAGCAGTAACAAAAAAATTTTTAAAGTAAATAAAACAGAAGGGATGGGGATATAGATCAGTTGGCAGAGTGCTCGCCTAGCATGAGCAGGCCCCGGCTATGCTCCTCAGCTCTAAATAAACCTGGTGCATACCCATAATCCTGGTACTCAGAAGGCAGAGGCAGGAGGATCAGAAATTCAAGGTCATCTTCAGCTACACAGCAAATGAAGAGGCCAAGACTGTCCTATATGAGACTATCCCAAAACGAAACAAAACAGCAACCAAGCAACGAACAAAAATGATCTCACAGGTTAAGCACATAAGGAAAATAATTTAAAAATATTTGTACAATGTGTTTTAAGCTAGGTGCTATTACAAGTGGTTTTTTTGTTGTTGTTGTTGTTTTGTTTTAAAGGCAGGCATAGTTTGCATGCCGGCAATCCTAGCACTAGAAGTACTAGGTGAAGCTCAATGTCATTCTTGGCTACACAGTGAGTCTGAGGGCAGCCTGGGTTACATAGCAAAAATAATAAAAGTAAAAAATTTAATGTTATTAAAAAAACTCAGTATATTGTAGAAGTTAATTTATTATCTAAGAAAAATTGTTTAAAGTAGGTGATATTTGATCCAGTTGTCCACTGTAGAAAGTCCACAATGATGTGTAGCAGTGGTCTCCACATATTCCTTTCTGTTACTCATTCATTATTCCAGGACAACTCTCAGACATGCATGTTATAGTCTGGGGACGGGTCGTATGCAGTTATACCGTTTTATATCTGTGTTTGTTTGTTCTGAGACAGCCGAGTGACCCTCATACTTTCTATGTAGTTGAGAGGCCTTAAACTTGGTCTTCCTGTCTGCCTTTGAGCAGACACTGCCACACCAGCTTCCGTTTTGTATCTTTTCTGTAATGTTTTTAACTCTATTTTATACACTGGGTAAGCTATTTTATGCAAAATTTTTACTTTTCTGGGCTTAGATGTTTGGATCCACAAATATTATTGTTACAATCACTTAAAGTATGCAGTGTAGAACAAGGTGTTCCGAGTGCAGGCTAGGAGCTGCAACCTGCCCTATCATGAAGCCTAGCTGTCGAGTGGGGCTCTGCCATCTGTGGTCAGCTTCTCCGTGTTCACATGCAACAATAACAACGCATTGGTCAGAACGTGTCCCTGTGGTCATGAACACTGAAATCAGACTTGATCCCCATAGCTCTCTTGTTCTGTGAGGAGAGACAGGGAAGTCCAGTATATTAGGAATAATTAAAGAAACAAACTTTGAGGTTCGAACAGGTCACGTTTACCAAGGCTATTTAAGGGACAAAGAGGGTGGTGGGAAGATGTGACATCCTCATTCTAGGGTGAAGTCTCCAGTAGTAACCTGGGTCAAAACGGGAACTGTTTTCTAGGACAGGAACATTCACCATGAAAAAGTTGATAACTCTCATTAATGCCTTTACAGTTTCCTCCTGATACACTTTGGCTTCCTTGTATCCTCCCCAGGAGCTAGGGATCCAACCCAGAGTCTTAGGCATGCCAGGCAAGTGCTCTGCCACCGAGTCGTGTCCTCCACCTCCTCTTTCATTGCTCCTCCCTCCATTCCTCCCCCAACTCCCACAATCCTTCAGTCTCTGACGTACCCAGGGCCATATTATTTTTTAAGAAAGCTGACTATGGTTTCATTTCTGGTGAAACTAATCCCCCGATGAATTCTTTTACCCTGTTTCTTCCCCCTTTACAGAATTTTCCCAGCTTCTTTTGTCCTATATGGATTTAAAATTTCTGATTTTTAATTGTTGTTGGCTTTAAAGAAATAACAGGTGTGGCCAGATGTGTGCCACACACCTGTGGCTCTAGCACCTTGGAGGCAGAGCCAGGAGGATAAGGGGTTCAAGGTCATCCTTAGCTTTTCAGTGAGTTTGAGGCTAGCCCAGGCTACATGATAGCGACATGTGTTTTGAAAATGAAAGAGAGACAGAGACAGAGAGAGACAGGGAGAGGGAGAGAGGGAGACGGAGACGGAGACAGAGACAGAGACTGGCAGTAATGGCAGAATGACTGTCAGTATGCACAGGGCACTGGGTTTGATGCCTAGCACCAAATAACAACAATAATGGAATGGAATCCTTATCTCACGTTTTTCACTGGGATAAATCCTTGGAGAATTAGAAAGACTGTAGTAGAGGGGTGGGTAAAATAGCTGAACAGGTAAAGACACTTGCTGAGCAGAAGGCGAGTTCAATCCTGAAACCTATGTACAGGTGGAAGGAGAGAAGCAACTTCACAGAGTTGACTTCCGTCTTCCCCTCTGTTACGTGTCTCTCTCTCTCTCTCTCTCTCTCTCTCTCTCTCTCTCTCTCTCTCACACACACACACACACACACACACACACACACACACAAACACACAAAATTATTTAAAAATTGAAACAAAAATGGAGTAGAAAAATATAAGATCATAAATATACTCAAAGAAGCCTGAAAGAGTTTTTAAGAAATGGTGTGTTGCCGGGCAGTGGTGGCGCACGCCTTTAATCCCAGCACTTGGGAGGCAGAGACAGGCAGATTTCTGAGTTCGAGGCCACCCTGGTCTACAGAGTGATTCCAGGACAGCCAGAGCTACACAGAGAAACCCTGTCTCGACAAACCAAAACAAAAAACAAAAAATGGTGTGTTGTGTCATGCTTGTGGTAAATGTACTTGTGTGAGTATGGGCGCGCATGTGTGTGTGTGCGCG
Source organism: Montemys delectorum (assembly GCA_019843815.1). Lineage (NCBI taxonomy): Eukaryota > Metazoa > Chordata > Mammalia > Rodentia > Muridae > Montemys > Montemys delectorum. The sequence goes on from JADRCD010216516.1 coordinate 24,418, forward strand.
TGCGCACAAGTCCAGAGATTGAGGTCAGGTGTTTGTCATTCAAACTTTCCACCAGTTTTTTTCAGACAGGGGCTCATACTGACTCTTAAACTCGGCAGTTCAGTTAGCCCTGCTGGTCACTGCACTTCAGGAGCTGCCTACCTTTACCAGGAGAACCCATGTGGACAGGGCTTTTGCACGGATTCTGGGGATCGAATCCAGGCCCTCTTGCCTGTTTTTCAGGGACTTTACCAACTAAGCCATCTGCCAAGCCCCCTGAAAATTTTTAAAAATTAAATCTCAAAGTGGAGAAGGGATTTCTAAGTGTGATATAAAAACATAAAATTCATAAAATAAGGGCCCGGCAGTGGTGGCGCACGCCTTTAGTCCCAGCACTTGGGAGGCAGAGGCAGACGGGTTTCTGAGTTTGAGGCCAGCCTTTCTCGAAAAACCAAAAAAAAAAAAAAAAGAAAGAAAGAAAGAAAAAATCATTAAATGAAATAACAATAAATTTGATAACATCAAATTAATTTAAAATTTTTTCAGTGTATAATGTACCCTAAGTAAAAAAAAAGAAAGAAAGAAAGAAAAAAAGAAAGAAGAAAAGAAAGGACTAAACCAGACACAGTGGTGATGATTTCACAGTAGTGTGAATGAAAAAAGATTATTTTTCTAAAGATTTTCAAGTGGATGAGTGGTTTGCAGGCACAAGGAGAGATCATTAGATCCTCTGGAATTGAACTTGCTGAAGTGTGTAAGCCACCATGTGGGTACTGGGAACCAGACCTCAGTAGTTTTTTTCTTAACTACAGAGACAACTCTCCAGCCCCCAAAATGTGAATATATTAAATGCCACTCAACTGTACTCTTAAAACATTTTTAAATGATAAAATTCATGTTATGTGTATTTAATCACACTCAAAAAAGAAAGAAAGAGCTGGGCGGTGGTGGCTCACGCCTTTAATCCTAGCACTTGGGAGGCAGAGGCAGGCGGATTTCTGAGTTCGAGGCCAACCTGGTCTACAGAGTGAGTTCCAGGACAGCCAGGGCTACACAGAGAA
>JADRCD010216516.1:25557-39780 GCA_019843815.1 Montemys delectorum
AGAAAGAAAGGAAGAAAGAAAGGAAGGAAGGAAGGAAGGAAGAAAGACATGCATGCCCAGAGGCTGCAGGGATGGCTCAGTGGTTCAGAGCACTTGCTGCTGTTACAGGGATCAGAACTGAGTTCCCAGTACTCAAGTAGGATGCTCACAACCACCTGTTACCTCTCCTGGCCTCTTTAGAAACCTCTGTTCACACGTGCACATATCCTCACATAGATACAGGTATGTATACATACTTTAAAAAATAAATATTAAAAAGGAAACTAAATATTTAAAACCAAATAAAAAAAATACAAACTATTAGAAAACTCATTTGCTCGTGTTCTGTCTAAAAGAATTTCGAAAGTTCATGGCACTCAGACATTGGCAAACTGGTTTGGTTTCAAGCTCTGAAACCAGGCTGGGTTTGAGTTTCATTTACTTTTTCTGAGATTGGGTCTTACATAGCTGAGGAGTGCCTCAAGCTACTGATCTCTACCTCAGCCATCTAACTTCAAGCAACCATTTTGTCTTTTAAAGTTTCTTTCTTTGTTTATACAGTAAACCTATTGTCTTCATAAAGGTATTAAAAATATCTAGTGGCCGCTGAGTGTGGTGGTAACGTCTGTTACCCTGGCTCTCTGGAGGCAGAGACAGTAGGGTCAGGAGGCTGAGGTCATCCTTGCCTATAGATCCACTTGAGGGTCAGCTTGGACTTTGTGAGGCCCTGTCTCACTGCCTCCACCCAGTTGACTAATTAATATATGTGCAGTACTTAGCACAATATCTGGTTTATAATGAATAATAGCAATCACATATTTATAAATAATACAAACAGTGTAGCTCTCCAAATGCTCCTTTTTTTCCTAACCAAAACTATGCTGACATTGTAAATTAATTTTTTAAAGATTTATTTATTAATTTTATGTCTATGACGAGTACACTGTAGCTGTCCTCAGACACCCCAGAAGAGGGCATCAGATCTTATTACGGATGGTTGTGAGCCACCATGTGGTTGCTGGGAATTGAACTCAGGACCTCTGGAAGAACAGTCAGTGCTCTTAACCACTGAGCCATCTCTTCAGTCCAAATTAATTTGTTTTTTTGAGATGGGTCTTGCTTGGCTAGCCTACAATTCACTATACTGGCCTTGAACTTGTGGCCATCTTGTCTCAGCTTCCAGAGTGCTTGGACCACAGCTAGCTGTAGGCTACCACATCTGGCTTTTCGACTAGGTGAATTATGTTTCTGTTATTTGTTTCTGTAGTCCACTCTGGGTTGGGCTTTTTTTTTTTTTTTTTTTGGTTTTTCAAGACAGGGTTTCTCTTTGTAGCCCTGGCTGTCCTGGAACTGACTCTGTAGACCAGGCTAGCCTCAAACTCAGAAATCCACCTGCCTCTGGCTCTCAAGTGCTGAGATTAAAGCTGTGTGCCACCACTGCCTGGTTGTAGTCCACTCTGATTTTCTTGCCTTAGCCTCTCAAATGCTAGAATTATAGGCATATGCACCATAGTAAATGTACCATAAAACAAATGTTTAAAATTAACATTTAGTAAACAGAATTAATATTACCACAAAATGGCTGAAATGGTAAATTTTATGTTTTTGGTTTTTTTTTTTTTGGCTTTTCGAGACAGGGGTTTTTTCTGTTTAGCCCTGGCTGTCCTGGAACTCACTCTGTAGACCAGGCTGGCCTCGAACTCAGAAATCCGCCTGCCTCTGCCTCCCAAGTGCTGGGATTAAAGGCGCGCGCCACCACTGCCCAGCTTTTTTTTTTTTTTAAGATTAAAGCAGCAGTGGTGGCGAGTGCCTTTGGTCCCAGCATTTGGGAGGCAGAGGCAGGCGGATTTCTGAGTTCAAGGGTAGCATATACAGGGAAACCCTGTCTCGAAACACAAAACAAACAAACAAACAAAAATTAAAGCAGTTTTAGTTTTTTTTTTTTAAATAAATTTGTTGCCAGGCAGTGGTGGTGCACACCTTTAATCCCAGCACTTGGGAGGCAGAGGCAGGTGGATTTCTGAGTTCGAGGCCAGCCTGGTCTACAGAGTGAGTTCCAGGACAGCCAAGGCTACACAGAGAAACCCTGTCTTGAAAAACCAAAAAAAATAAAAAAATAAAAAAAATAAAACAAAAGGAATTTGTTGGATTTCATCCCACCCCTAATGATTTCTGGAATGGTCTTTTTAAAGGTTTATTTGTAGTAATAGTAGAAAAGGGTTGTGTCTCATGTATCAAAGTGGTAATTTATTAGCTGATAGTAGTTGTACCTGCCTGTAATCTCAACACTTGGGAGACTGAGGCATAACAATGACGAATTTGAGACAGCCTTGGCTACATAGTGAGATCCTGGCTTAAACAAACAGGAACAGAAAAAGCACTGGGGTGTGTGGTCGTGCTTGCTAGCAATCCTGGAACTCCAGAGGTGGAGACAGGGGGATTATGTACAGGCCAGCTTCTGCAACATCAAGTTAGAGGCCAGTATTCATAAGGCCCTGTCTCGCTCCACAGCCACCAAAACAAAATAAAAACCAGCCTCCAAACCAAAACAACAAAAACCAAGCAAATTCAAAACAAATCAAAAAACCCACAACTAACAAAAAATACACACACACACACGCACGCACACACACACACACACACACACACATGCACTCATCCATAAAGTTTAGGTAAACTGAGTCAGAAATAGCATCACTCGAAAAGAAACATGGCTGTTCTTGAGTTTCACTGCTGCCTGTCTTCACTGGTGACCAAGGAAGCGAAAGCCTGTACTGTGAGTATCTAAGAGTCAGTATTTGATCCCTGTCCTAGCTTCGTGGCATCACCTGCTTTACTCTGGAAAGCTGCAGCTGGCCTGGTGCGCAGTCCGGCTGCCTCACACACCCGCTTTTCATTCTGTGATACCAGCGGCTGAGTCTCTCAACTCATCAGCCGACTCTGGAGTTCCCTTCAAAATGCATTCCCTTAAAAATTTCATGCAGCTTTTTTTTTTTTTTTTTTTTTTTTTTTTTTTTTAAAGCGGGGTCCTAGGCATGTAACCCAGGTGTGGGCTACTGCACTCAACTAAAATGTCACTTATTATTTATTTCATGACAACTGAGAAATGTCACAGAAAGAGATTGTTATGCAATTGGTGGTGGTGGGTGATCCAACACTTGGGGAAAATGTTAAATACTTTCTACCCACGCACATATACACATACCACACACAGATACACACTACATAGATACTTATATACATACCTCACACATATACACAACATACATATCACACACACAATAAGCACCACACATATACAGACCACATATGTAAACATATATACATATGCGTACATATATACTATACACATATACATGTACACACACGTATATACACTCCCATACGTATATGCATCTATACACACATAAACACATACACATATATACTTATACACACATATCACACACACTCTTATATACTGTTGGTTTAAAATGTATATTCTTTATTTTGCTATTCCCTTTTTACAAATTTACTTTGGGGAATAATCCCAAACGGTTGTGTCTCATGTATTATATTGTTATAAGTTTTTATTTTGAAACAAAAATGTAACTGAACAAAACATTTGATCCTGGGTGTGGTGCTTCAAACTTGTACTCCTCCTGTTTAGGAGACAGAGACAGGGGGATGGCCAAGTGTTTGAGACCAGTCTAAGCTTCCTCACAAGACCTGGCTCTTTTTTTTTTTTTTTTTAAATCATGTGTATATGTATGTGTCTGTGAGAGTATATGCCACATGTGTATGGCATTAGAGTACAAGAGTGTCAGGTCTCTGGAAGCTGGGGTTTGAGGTGGTTGGGAGCCATTTGACATGTGTGTGCTAGGGACAAAACTCTGGGTCCTCCATGAGAGCAGTTAGCACTCAGCCACTGAGCCATTTTCTACCTCCAAGACTACATTTGATTTTAAGGTTACAGGACTGATTATTTGGTGGAACTGATAGAATATACAAGAATGAGAGATTCAAACAGTGCCGGGAGGGCTGGGGTAGAGCTCACTCAGGGAGTGCTTGCCTGGAAATTCAGTCTCCAGTAATGGGAAAACCAAAACCATGAAGCCCACCTTGAGTGGTTTTGATTTGTTAGTAGAAGAAGCTGGCCCTGTTATATGGAGGCAAAAAGCAAGAGTAATATTTATAGAATGAAACATTCTTGTGAAAAAAATTAGGGCTCATAAATATGCACAAAATTATCTAGAAGAGTGGTTCTCAACCTGTGGGTCACAGCCCCTCTGGCAAACTTCTATCTCAAAAATATTTACATTCTGACTCATAACAGTGGCAAAATTACAGTTATAAAGTAGCAACAAAAATAATTTTATTGTTGGGATCACCACAACAAGAGGGAACTGTGTTAAATGGTTGCAACATTGGGAATGTTGAGAACCACTGGCCTACAAGGTTACCTAGGGAGTTAATCTCCCTCTCCCTCTCCCTCTCCCTCTCCCTCTCCCTCTCCCTCTCCCTCTCCCTCTCCCTCTCCCTCTCCCTCTCCCTCTCCCTCTCCCTCCCCCTCCCTCTCTCCCTCTCTCCCTCTCTCCCTCTCTCCCTCTCTCCCTTTCTCCCTCTCTCCCTCTCTCCCTCTCTTTGACTTTTGAAGTAGTACCAGTTCTCCTGCCTCAGCCCCAAGTGCTTGGATTATATTGTAGGCGACTACTGGCTGCTCCCAGAACCTTTCCTGCCTTGAGCCTGACCTGGCTCTCCCCAGATCCTCTTTCTGTTCCTTTCGGCTGTTCCAGCTCTCACCTTACTTCCTAGTCCTCACTCACAGGTGAGAGGTTGGGGGCCTGCTATCTCCCCCTTCAAAGGCTGAATCTTTTTATTTTTTTAAACTTCAGAGCTTTATTGCGCCAGACAGAGGGTGGCACTCCTTTCTGCCCACTCTAAAATTTTTAAATTGCTGTGAGATCCCTGATGAGGCCTGTCTTCTTCATCTTCATCGGCGTTTGAAGAGAGTATAGCCAGGAAAACTCGAAGCACCTTTGCTTCCTTAAATATGGCCGCATTCTTTTACAGCTCCCCTTTATACTGGCGGTGAAAATCACACTGGAATTTATCACTAAGCCGAATTGTCCTTCTTAAATGTCTTTACTACACGTTTTCCTGTCCCGTTGATGTCTTGTTCTTAATTTCTTGGTGTATACAATGTCTTCATCCTTTGGATTTTTTTTGTAGCTCGAGGTACGCTTGGCTGAGGTTCACCGTCATGGTTCTTGAGGATCGCAAACACCCAGCATCCGAGTCTCCACATACTTCTTCCTTTCAACACCTTTTTTTCTGGGTTTCCTCTCTGCTGCAGGAGACTGGGAAATCTCATCCCATCCTCTACATCTCAAGCACAGGTCTTTTCACACCACTTTGCCCCTAGCCATGGACTTCTCGGCTCCGTCATCGGGGTTCTGCAGCTCCGATCTGGAGTGACTCAGCCTTTTCCTTTGGCTTTAGCGTGCACGATGCTGCTAATCTACTCTTCCGCGGGATGGAGTCTTTCGGACACATTCTCAGGTGTTTCACTTCTCACAGGCTCAGGTGACATGCATGTGTCTCTTGCTGGGAGCGGCCCTCCAAGTCTTTTAAGTGCAAGCTTTCACCTGTTGCTTCCCGCTTTGGCGACACAGCTCTGCCCGCTGGTTCTCCAAACATTGACATCTCTTGCAGACTTCCTTTGGAGGGGCAGGGAGGCATTGCTCAAAGTCCTAGATCTTACAGGGCACTCACTGGATCATAGGGGATGGTATCCCACTTGATTATTAGTATAGTAGTTGGCAGCAGGAGCAAGAGGCAGTGGAGGATATTGCTTCTGAAATCAGGAAACACAGAGAGGGAGATGAATAGTGGTGTTCAGCTCGCTTTTTCCTTTTTGCTTAATCTGGGACTCAGGTCCTCCATGAGGCCAGTGCCAGTCACATTTAAGATTGTCTTTTGTGACAAAACTTTTCCAGGGGAAATGCAACACACACATCTCCTCACCCAGATAGGAAACCTTTGACAGACCAAACAGATACCACTAAAGCCCAACTTGGTGAGTTTCACTGGGGTTATCTACAGGAATATGGCCGGGCGGTGGTGGCGCACACCATTAATCCCAGCACTTGGGAGGCAGAGGCAGGCGGATTTCTGAGTTTGAGGCCAGTCTGGTCTACAGAGTGAGTTCCAGGACAGCCTACACAGAGAAACCCTGACTCAAAAAACCAAAAACCAAAAACCAACCAACCAACCAACCAACAACCAACAATCAACCAACCAAACAAAACAAACCTACAGGAATATGGGTGAGGGGTTACTTATAGGAGCAGAAATGACTAAAAGACAGCTGCATCACCAAAGCCACCTCAGGTGACAGCTCCCAAAGCTGGGAACCTGGAGCTCACTGAATAGCCCACAGGCAGCTCAATAGGTTGGAGAATGTTCTTTCCAGTTGCCTCATTGGTCTAAGTCTCTTGCAGACAGCTCTTTTAGTTTCTGCTCCTAAGAAGCTAGTTTGGTCTCTGAGTCTTCCTTGCAGCTTTGCTTGCCTGAGAGTCTTAGTTCTGCTGAGCTTTTCTGAGAGGGACTCTCAACTTTTATTGCTTATTCTGGCAGGGAGGGGCATAGTGAATTTTGTCAGTTTCAGGGACTTCCTGAAGCCTTTGGAGTTGTTTATCTCCCTGCTTAAAGAGCTTCCCTGCAAGAAGGAATGTTTCAATCTTGGTGGAAGTTGTTACATAACAGGTGGCTCTTCTCATTTCAATGAATTCAGTCTTGAAACTCTATCACAGCTGTGCCCAGAGACAGAGTATCTCTTAGGTGTGCAATTGTTCCTCTTAATAGTCAACTTGGCAGACTCTAGAGCCTCCTGAGAGATGGGCCACTGGGCATGCCTCTGGGTAATTGTTTTATATGTTAATTGGCGTGGGAAGACAAGGCACAATTCTCTAGGCAGATCTTGGGCCTCGGAAGAGTAAAGAAGTTGAGCTGAGCACCAGTGCACAAGCCTTCATCCGTTGTCTGTTCCTGACTGTGGGTGAACTGTGGCCAGCAGACTCAGGCTCTTGTCTTTGTGACTTTCCTTCAATGAATGTTTATAGCTTGGAACTGTGAACTAAAAATAAACCCATTTCTCTTCCCAGTTTTTTTAGTCAGGGTATTTATCACAGCAACAGGAAATAAACCATGACAAAGTAATTCTAGATCTTGTCTAGTTGGTAGTGTATATATGTGTGCATGTATATACAAATTCTATCTATCTGTCTGCCTATCTATCTATCTATCTATCCATCCATCCATCCAGACAAAATCTCTTTCTACATGTCTCTGGTTGTCCAGGAACTTTCTATGTAGACTAAGATAGCCTTGAACTCACAGAGCTCCATTTACCTCTGCTTTCTGAGTACTGGGATTAAAGGCATGCATGATCATTCCCAGCTTTATGTTTAATTTTAAGCATTTATTTGTGTATTATATGTGTGTGCACAAACAGAGGGTCAGAGGCTAACCTTCAGGAGTCGATTCTCTCCTTCTGAGTGGGGCCCAGGGATCAAACTCAGGAGGTCTGGCTTGGTGGCTAGTGTATTATCTCTCTGAGCTATCAATGGCTCTCAAATGGACAGCATTAACTATGAAAGTCTCGAATAGAACGGACTAGCTTCAAACTGGCCACAAAGTCATGGATGACCTTGAACTCCTGATTCCTCCTACCGATACCCCCTCGTTCCTCTACTTCTCCAGTACTGGGATTAAAGGAGTATGCCATCATACCTGGATCTTGGGGATGGATTGTTTTTTAAGGTTCCTGGTGTTTTTGTTTTGTAGTATTTTATTTATTGCTGATACAATTTGGCCTGGAGAAGGATTTTAGATTTTACTTCCTATATCTCTGCTCAGCTAAACACCATTGTTCAAGATCTCAAACTGTCAGGGCATAAAACTGAAGTTCTGAGACACCCTTCCTGGGGTTTGTCCTTTAGAACGCTTGCCTAATTCTCTGTAGTAATTACATTCCTGTCCATCTCCTCCAGCAGACTGGAGCCTATGAGCATAGTACATTAGTCATGTTGGAGATAACAGCATGACCTGAGTGGGTTTGCAAAATGAGGCCACGTTTGGCTTTTCTAAGCCATCAGGTAATACTGTCACATGATCTTCTTTTTCTAATAAGATCCTAAATGTTCACTGCTCATCCTTCACGAAGGTGCAGTTGCTTTCCTCTGACTCCTGTGAGTATGAAGTTTGTGGCCACAGATTAGGAACTTAGCTTTTGTGGAAAATAACCTGAGCTATGTCAGTGGAATGCTTGATGCCAGCAAGGAAATAGGAATCCCAGGACTGTGGCCAGAAGGAAACTATAAGTCATCTTGTCTAATGTCCCCACAGGAAATTACAAATTAGAATTCTCTCATCTGTAAATGGAAAGATTGGACGAGTGACTTCGTATACCCAATATTCTGTGATCTAGCTCAGGTCAGCCAAGTACAGGGTGGTAGCTAAAGACTGGTCGGGTAGTGGAAATGTAAAACGATTTTCCCCACTGCACAGGGCTCTTGAGTAAGTCACGGAAGCAAGAGCTAGTCTGTCTCACAGGCGGCATCTCTGGGTGTGCCAGCTGCCAAAGATCAAGGAAGACGAGTTTGGGGATAATGTTACCAGTAAGATCTCATGTGGTAAAAAGATGGAAGAGGTTCAGTTTTCTGTGGTTTGTTAAGGCATCCTCGAGTTAATGGGGATGATATTTATACCCTCCCCCTTTATGTGCCTAGGAAACCAAACACACGATACACAGCTCTTAACTCAGCTGTGGATGTAATGCTATCGTTGTTATATAGAAAAATGGAGGAAAAAAAATTCTAGAAATGCCCTGAGCATTCTGGAAGTGGGGCAGGAGGATCAGAGGTTCGAGGCCAGCCCGAGCTACACAAGGAGTTTGAAACCAGCCTAGGCTACATGAGACCTTGTCTCAAAAAACTAAAAAGTGGCCATAGAGATTGCTCAATGGGTAAAGCAGCTGCCACAAAGCCTGACAACTAGAGTTTAGTCCCTGGACCCCATGTGGTGGAAGGAGAGCCCTGACTGCTGTAAACTGCCCTCTGACATTCACATGCTTGGCTGTGGCATGCGTGCGTGTGCACTCACACGCGCACATATGCAATAAATAAGTAAACAAATAAATAATAGATGGACTAAATTTTTTTGTTTGTTTGTTTTTGTTTTTTGAGACAGGGTTTCTCCGTGTAGCCCTGGCTGTCCTGGAACTCACTTTGTAGACCAGGCTGGCCTCGAACTCAGAAATCCACCTGCCTCTGCCTCCCAAGTGCTGGGATCAAAGGCGTGCGCCACCACTGCCCGGTTTGGACTAAATATTTTAAAAGGAAATTGTGATATTAATTGCTAGGTATATATGTTTGAATGTATGTGCATGCATATGTATCATTTGCATATGTGTTTGTGTGCACGCATGTATATTATGTATATATGTGTTTGTATGTATGCATGTGCTTGCATATGTAGTATGTGTGTATGTTTGTATGTGTGTATGCATATGCATTCTGTTTTCTATATGTATGCATGCATAATATTACATATGTGTATGCATATTATGTACATATGTGATTGTATGTGTGTGCATGCCTTTGTATTATGTGTGTATGTTTGTAAGAGGCTGATACTGGCTGTCTCCCTCACTCTCTCACATTTTTTGAGACAGTCTTCAACTGAACCCGGAGCTTCTTGGCTCAGGAGCAAGTTGAATTTTTTCTCAAAAGATTTATTTCAATTTTTATGTGGGTGAGTGTTTTGGTCACATGTTTATACATGTACCATGGGTGTGCAGTGCCCATGGGAACCAGAAAAAGGGCATCAGATCCTCTTGGAGCTGGAATTACTCAGGGTTGTTAGTTGTTGTGTGGATGCTGGGACCTGAGTCCAAACCCCAACCCCACAACAGGGTTTCTCTGTGTAGCCCTGGCTGTCCTGGCACTCACTGTGTAGACCAGGCTGATCTTTAACTCAGGGATCCACCTGCCTCCGCCTTCTGAGTGCTTGGATCAAAGTTGTACACCACCAACCACCCAGCTCAAAGCCTCTTTTTTTAAAAAAAGATTTATTTTTGTTTTTAAAATTACATGTGTATATGCTTGCTCGCATGCATGTTGTTCCCTCAGAGGCCAGAGGCGTCTGTCAGAACACCCTGGGGACAGAGTTAGAGGTGGTGGGAGCTGCCTGATGCGGGTACTGGGTCCTTTGCAAAGCAGTATGCGTTCTTAATTACTGAACCATCTTTCCAGGTCCCAAACCTAATCCTCCTACCTCCCCCCCCCCAAGCACTGAGATATGGGCTTATGCCACCACACATAGCTCAGCCTTTCCCCAGTGTGCACACACAAAACAAGGCCATTAGAGGAAAAGCTTCATTAAGTGAAACAGATCTAGGATGACACCCTTGAGCCAGCAGAGCACACAGTGGTCATAGTAACAGGATTTAGGTATTTGAAGAGTGATATCCTGCAAGAGCCAGGCATATGAGGCCAGCAGCTGGGAATGCAGCCCAGTGGTAGGGGCTTGCTTAGCTCAGAGCTGAAGGGAGCGAGAATTGAAGGCCGGTTTGGATTGCAGAGACTGTTGAATCAGAAGCCTCAGGAGGTCAGCCTCACCATGGCTACTTCTCCACCCAGTTACTGGTTTTAGCGGGAGTTCCCTTCTTATTGTCATAATGAGTGGCTGCTTGTGCTATTTTTGGGCCAGCTGGTGATTTGCTCTTTGGCTGTGTAAGCTAATAGCCCATGGATGAAAAAGACTCATTTTCTTTAAAGAACCAGCATTAAAATACGTCCTTAATAGCCAGGCGGTGGCAGTTCACACCTTTAATCCCAGCACTTGGGAAGCAGAGGCAGGCAGATTTCTGAGTTCAAGGCCAGCTTGTCTACAGAGTGAGTTCCAGGACATCCAGGGCTACACAGAGAAACCCTGTCTCGAAAAACCAAAAAAAAAAAAAAAAAAAGAAAACCCCCAAAACCAAAAAAAAAAAACCCCAAACTTCATTAATGTGCGTGTGTGTGTGTGTGTGTGTGTGTGTGTGTGTGTGTGTGCTCGAGAGTGCTCGCACGCTCGAGGCACTTGAACATGTGCCACAGCAAATGTGTGAAGGTCAGAAAATAACCTTGAGTGTCAGTTCTCTCCCGCTGTGTGAGTTCTAGGGCTTGAACTCAGGTCCTCAGGCTTGGCAGCAAGCATCTTACCCACTGCGGATCCTAGAGACTCTCGGGGGTTTGTTTTGTTTTCTTTTTTTTTTTTTTATTTTTTTTATTTTATTTATTTATTATATGTAAGCACACTGTAGCTGTCTTCAGACACACCAGAAGAGGGCATCAGATCTCATTACGGATGGTTGAGAGCCACCATGTGGTTGCTGGGATCCGAACTCGGGAACTTTGGAAGAGCAGTCAGTGCTCTTACCCGCTGAGCCATCTCACCAGCCCTTATTTTGTTTTCTTATTTCCCTGTTTTTTAAAAAAAATTTGATGTGTTCGAGTGTTTGCCTACATGTATGTTATGTGCACCACATGCATGTGGAGATAAGAAGGGGACGTGGGACGCCCTGGAACTGGAGTTATGCATGATTGTGACCTACCTCATGAGTAGAACCTCAAACCGAGGTCCTCTGCAAGAGCACCAAGCGCTTTTAACCACCGAGCCATCTCTCTAGCCCTTATTTCTGTTTTTTGTTTTGCTTTTGTTTCTGTTTTGTTTTTTGTTTGTTTGTTTGGTTGGTTTTAAGGCGTTTATTGTAGAAAGGCGGAGAGAGGGAGAAGAGTAGAGAAGCAGAGGTCGGTCATGGCCACGTGGAGAGAGGGGAAAGGGAAGGGGAGCAGGAGGGCAAGAGGGTAAGAGAGGCGGCAAGAGCTTGTTTTTGTTTTTTGAGATAACGTCTAATGTAGCTCAGGTTAGCTTTAAATTACCTAGGAAGCAGAGGCTGGCCTTGAAATCTTAACTTCCGGTTGCAACCTCCAAACAGTTGATAGCATAGGTATGTGTCATTCATACCCACCCACAGCTCATTTTTGTCTCCTGTTTTTTTCTTGGTTTAGAGTTATTAGCCATTATTAATTTCGGGGCAAGGTCTCACTAGTCACTCAGGCTACTCTTCAGCTTTGAGCCTCTTCCTTCGGCTTCCTCCCAAGTGCTGTGATAGAAGAATTTGCCACCACCTCCTGCTACTTACTACTTTAGCTTTGGAAGAAGCTTCGGGTGGGGGATAATAAAAATGAGCAACCCAGGGATTTTGTTGTTGTTGTTGGCTTGTTATTTTGGAACTTGAAGATTAGCAAAGAGAGCCCTCTGCTGGCCAAAGTGGCACAGTGACTAGAGTTGATCCCAGGCTAGGCCAAAAGCTGCCAGGAGCTATAACACCTGCCTTTGGGTTTTTCAACTAACAAATTAATATTTTTCTGTTCATTTCTTCAGCTGTCAACCCAGGTTTGTTTGGAGCTTGTGAATATGATCTCTAATCCCCAACCCAGTCCCAGCCCCCAACACACCATTCTTGTGTAGTTGAGGATGACCCTGAACTTCCAGTCTTTCTGCCTCCACTTCCAAGGGTTAGGGTTCCCAGGTGAGCACCCCCTGCACCAGCTTTCTGTAGTGCGGGGGAGGCAGAGCTTTGTGCATGCTAGGCTAGCACTCTACTGATGGGGCTACATCTGAGCCTCCCACTGCCGATTCTTTAGTGTATAGGAAAAGAGGTTCTTGTTGGGTGTGGTAGCTCATACCTGTAATTCCAGGCACATGGAAGACTGATGTGAAAGACTGCTATGAATTTCAGGCCAGCTTGAGATATGTAGTTAGTGACAAGCCAGCTTGGGCTACAGAGAAAGACGCCTGCGCCCCAGAGCTGGTCATGGTGGTGGTGCACATATTTAATCCTAGCAGTTAGGAGGTGGAAGCTGGAGTCTATCCTCTCAAAAAAGAAAAAAGAGGAGAGGGAGACAGAGAAAAGTTAAAAGTCTTATCTTTCATACTTCTTGAAAATAATAACTGTGGGCCCAGCCTTGAAATTACTCCTACATCTTATCACCTGTTTCCATTTTCTGCTGCCCCTCCCCCCACTGCCCTGCCTGCCCCCCCCACCTCCCCCCCACTGCTCTGCCTCTCCCCCACTGCCCAGCCTCCCCTTTCCAAGCAAGACAAAATAAAACCAATCTTCACTCAAAAGAGTAGTGCGATGGAAAGTGAGCCGGAGGGAAGTGGCCGCTTATCTCCTGCAGATCCCTAGCTGAATGCCAGGGCTGGGGCCCAGTCTGCCATACACCTGAGAAACGCTGAGCTTGCTTCTGATGTCCCTGGCTGTGTTGTGGACCGTGGGAAAGAGGGTACATAATGGGGGAGTGCTGGTTGGTTATCTGGAAGAGAAAGAGGCTGTCTCCTGGGGACCTTCCAGTGGAGCCTTGACAACAATGCGTTTCTCTTGTGCGTTCTCACTGACAACTTTACCTGTCCTATTCGAGTTTTTTATTTCCTGAAACAAAAATCCTATGTATACCAGGCTGGTCTAGACCTCTCGACCCTCCTACTTTTAAAGACTATAGGGAATGTGCTACCGCACATGTGCTGTGTCTGTCTCTCGGCATAATCATCATTATTATTAATTTTGAGATAGGGCCTTACTGTGTAGCCCTGATTGTCTTGAAACCTTCTATGTAGACCAAGCTGTCTCTGAACTCACAGAGATCCACTTGCTTCTGTACCCCTAATGTTGGGATTAAAGGCATGTACCACTATGCCTGGTTCTCTGTACAATCTTAGCTAAGTAAAAGGTCTACATAAAATAACAGTTATGTTTGCATTCTGTATTTTATTATATCGTTACTGTAGGATATGATACTTTCTAACCATGAGAAGGTCTCTCTCTCTCTCTCTCTCTCTCTCTCTCTCTCTCTTTGTGTGTGTGTGTACACCTTTGTGGAGGCTAGAGATTTTGGGGTTTTTTTTATTTGTTTGTTTGGTTTTGTTTTTTGAGACAGGGTTTCTCTGTGTAGCCCTGGCTGTCCTGGAACTCACTTTGTAGACCAGGCTGGCCTCGAACTCATAAATCTGCCTGCCTCTGCCTCCCAAGTGCTGGGATTAAAGGCGTGCGCCACCAATACCCAGCGAGGCTAGAGTTAGATATCAGTCAGGCATCTTCCTTTATTGTTCTATCCTTTTTTTTTTTTTTTTTTTTTTTTTTTTTTTTTTTTTTTT
>JADRCD010216516.1:49543-66486 GCA_019843815.1 Montemys delectorum
CATATCACATCACATTACAACACATCATATCATATCACAACACAACACATCACAACACAACATATCACAACACATCACAACACATCATAATGAGAAAACCACAAAACCCAAACGAGAAACTTTCCAGGCTGGAGAGGTGGCTCAGCTGTTAAGAGCACTGACTACTCTTCCGAAGGTCCTGAGTTCAATTCCTGAGTTCAATTCCAGCAACCACATGGTGGCTCACAACCATCCTTAATGAGATCTGACGCCCTCTTCTGGGGTGTCTGAAGACAGCTACAGTGTACTGACATATAGTAAATATATGAGAAATATAAGAAATCTTTGGACTGGAGTGAGTGGGGCTGGAGAGAAGAAAAAGTGTCTGAAGACAGCTATGGTGTACTTACATAAATAAATAAATAAGAGAGAGAGAGAGAGAGAGAGAGAGAGAGAGAGAGAGACTTTCCATTTTTTCAGAGGAAGCTACGGCTGAGGAAGAATAGTCCAGTCCTCTTTCTGTTCCTTTGTCTCCATAGCATTGATGGCTAAATGGTGGGAAGAAAAATCCCTTCCGCAGAGAGGGACTGTTGCGGCTTGGGTGTGAAATGCCCTTCTGTAGGCTCATGTGTTTGATGAGTTTGAATCCTTGATCCCCAGTTTGGCAAGGTTGTGGAGCCTGTGGGACATGAGGCCTCTCTGATAGAAACAGGGCTTTGGGGGTGAGCCCTTCATGAAGGCTACAGGCTAGCCCTTGCTCCACTTTGCAGGCTAGTCCCTGTTTCCCAGGTGCTGCCTTGATGAACCAATCTGTTCCAGTTGCCTTAATTGCACCCCCCCCCCCAACAAAATAAACTCCTCCTCCCTAACCCTGCTCCTGGTAGGTATCTAGTCAACGTGCCAAGAACAATAACAAATAGACACATCTTCAAACCTGGGACTGGGGCTGGAGAGATGGCTCAGCGGGTAAGAGCACTGGCTACTCTTCCAGACGTCCTGAGTTCAATTCCCAGCAACCACATGGTGGCTCACAACCATCTGTAATGGGATCTGATGCCCTCTTCTGGTGTGTCTGAAGACAGCTACAATGTATCCACATACATAAAATTAATATAATAATAATAATAATAATAATAATAATAATAATTTTTAAAAACCTGGAATTCACAAGTGTGTTATATCCTATGACAAAGGAGAATTAAGGCTGCAGAGAATAAAATTTGTTAATTTGTTGACCTTACAGTAGAGAGTCAGCTTGGATCATTTAGATGGTTCTCTTGGAATTACATCATCCTGAAATGTGGAGCAGACAGGGCAGTAATGACTTGGGGACTGACCCTACCTTGCAACCTTGCAAGCTCCGAAGAAGTAAAGCGGTTATAAGGCCAGAGAAGCAGGATTTCAGGGAGATAGCTTTTCCCCTACAACATCTACAAAGGAATTCCGCCCCAGTAAAACCCATGCACCTATGTATGCATGTGTGTGTATTTGTATCCTCACATGCTATAGCTCCTGTGTGGAGGTCAGGTGACAGCCTTCAGGAGTTGGTTCTCTACTTCTGCTACATAGGTGCTAGAGATCAAACTCAGGCAGGCCATCTTAGCATGCTGAGGCACCTCATCAGTCAGTTCCGTGTCGGATTTGCAGACCCCAAAATGGTGAGATACTGACTGTGTGTTAGGCTGTTGGTGGTAACGTGCCACCGTGACAGAGACTAATATGTAAGAACGCTTACACATGTCCCTTGATATTCCAGTGGATTCATTCCAGGATCTCCTTTACAATCAAATCCTCTAGATGCTCACAGCCCTCCTGTAAAATGATATAGCATTTGTTTGGAACTTACCCATGCCCTTCTCTGGGCTTTAAGTGAGCCTAGATGGGCTGGAGAGGTGGCTCAGTGGTTAAAAGCGCCTACTACTCTTACAGAGGACAGGGCTCAGTTCTCAGAGGCACTAACTTGGAGCAGCTCACAGCTGTCTACAACTCCAGCTCCATGGGATCTGATACCTTCTTCTGGACAACGTGGTACCTGTATGCTCATACACAAACCCAAACACAGACACATACACATACACATATAATTAAGAGCACAATAAATCTTATAAATCATCTATAGAATGCTTACAATACCCACCATAATATAAATGCTATGCAAACAGTCATCCTGTACTGTTGGGGAGATAACGAGAATAAAAATCCATATAGTTCAGATGCAAATCTTTTTCAGATGTTTCCCACCGGCAGTTGGCTGAACCCACACATGGGGATTGCATATGTCAAGGGCTGGTGATGTTCTGAAATGTGAACGGAAAGTGTCAAGACTCTGGCACTTTCTGGAGCTTCTGGCACTCTTGACTCCTCTGCTCCGTACTGGGAGGTCCATTAGGCGACTCTGGTGCTGTCTCTCATGGTCCCTCCCAGAATCTGCCGCTGTCAGTGGGGTCCATGCTCGCTGTGAATTCGTATGTGGCTTTTACTCCTCGTCATCCTGTCCACATGCACAGCATCTCTGGAGATCCCTTCCTAGCTCCTGGCCTGCAGACAGGACCTGGCCCCATTAGGAATCTTGTTTCACTCGTTGTCTGCCTCCACTCAAGATTCACGGTTCTGATTTCTCTCCACCAACGTCACAACAAATTTGAGCCTACCTCAATCCCGTTCCTGAGTGACCCTTGACGCTGCCTTTTCTTGCCCGCTGAGTTCTGGCCTAACTTGGAATTTTACTTTATGCCTGCAGGGCAGAGGGTCCACGCCTTTCTACGGTGGATGAGCTGCCAGCACTTCTCTTCTTGACTACGAGGAAGAATTGGTACTGCGTGCTCACTAGAGCGCTTTTGTTGAATTAAGCAGGGGTACTGGCAGAGAGGAAGGAGAACGAGAGGAGGCCAAAAGGCCCTTCCCAACACAGAGAGAGGACGATTAAAAGGGGAATGTATGGGAAGCTTGAGAAGGGAAGAACGGTGGGGGTCAGGGGTGGGGGGCAGGATGGGTTAGCTACACAGTTTTTGAAGACAAGCAAAGAAACACAAATATCAGTCTAAGGGAAGTTGTCTCCCTTTTCACATTCTCTTTCCTTCTTTAAATGTTCAAGTTGGGTAGGATAGCGCACACCTAACCTCAGCACTCAGGAGGCTGAGACAGGAGGATTGCCACAAGTTCAATGTCTACCTGGGAACAGCAACAGCAGGGCTTCCAGTGGCACATCTGATGCCTCCAAGTGGTGTGTCAGCTGGCCACTGCATACTCACTCTGGAAGTTCTCTTTTAATTAATTGATTAGTTAAGGGATAATTGGTCGATTGAGACAGTGTCTCACTGTGGAATCCAGGCTAGCCTGAAGCCAACCTTTTTTATTCTCTGTTTTCCTGTCTGGTTTCCTCTTTCCTGGGATTACAGGGCAGCCATGCCTGGATAGTTAGGAGATTTAACTACCAAAATAATACAAACGTATCTATTATACATAAACCGCTTGGGGGTGGGGGGACGCATACCTCAGTGGTAGAGTGCTTATTTAGCACCAGGCCCCGAGTTTGATCTCCATGGAGAGGCATGAGACATTAAAACCAAACCAAAAGCCGGGCAGTGGTGGCGCACACCTTTAATCCCAGCACTTGGGAGGCAGAGGCAGGCGGATTTCTGAGTTCGAGGCCAGCCTGGTCTACAGAGTGAGTCCCAGGACAGCCAGGACTAAACAGAAAAACCCTGTCTCGAAAAAACAAAAAAACAAAACAAAACAAAACAAAACACCCCCTGTTTTTCAGTTACATATAGAGCAATCAGCTCAGTCTATATGGAATTCTAGGCCAGCCCAAAGAACACAATAGGATGCTGCTTGAAACAACAGTAAGCCCCAAAGCCAAATCAATGGCTCAAAGTTGTCCTCTCATCTCCACCCCCGAGCTGTGGCACACTGGTTCCCATCCACGAGTCCACATAGCCAACCTAGCAATAAAAATGGAAAATGAACCAAAGCTGGAGTATAGTTTGGTTCCTTGAGTACTTGCCCTGGGTTTGATCCCTAGACCCTCATCAACTGTGTAGCAGCTCAAAGCTCTGATCTTAGCACTCAGGAGGTGGAGGCAGGAGGATCAGAAGTTGAAGGCCAGTGTCAGCTACAAATCAAGTTTAAGGCTAGTTGTGGTATAGGGGACCTTGTCTCAAAAACAAAACAAATCGAAACAAACCAAAAGACTGTCCTTTTAGGTTGAGAGTTGTGTTGTGTTAGTATAAGCCTGGCTTTCCCCGGCCCCCTTTCCTAACTCTGCCCTTGGGCTGTGGCTTAATTGGCAGGTTTGGGACTCTTTCCCAATAAAGCTTCAGACCACTGAGTTGGGAAACTCTTGTGCTTCTCACATGAAACTACACTTAGCAATCAAGCTCTATCAGAAGTAAACAGTGATCTGGCGTCTCCTTCCATTCCTGTCTTGTCTGGCTTTGTTTAGAGCTCTGAGGAGGGGTGTAATTAGTTCCCTGGGCACCCTGACAACGGTCCAGCATTCGGTGCATTGGTCAGAAAATTGATAAGTAAGAAATAAACACAATTAGGAAGAAGCAAGAGAATAAACACAGAGAGACCAAGGTTTCTGGAGAGGCCAGATTGGCCTTGGTCCCAAGCCTTCCCTTTCATGTGCGGGATGTTTATCTCAGAGGGGAGGTTTGTATGGGCTTATCTTGGGCCAGGTAGGTTTTAATGATGGTGCAGTCAGCTTGTGACAGCTGTGGCCTGGGGAAAGACCTTGGAAGAGTCCCTTGGGAGCTTGGAGGGCCTTGCCAGCATCTTGGGCTTTGTTAATGTCTTAGTAGGGGTCAGCAGAGTGAAGAAGCCTTAGGATCAATGAGAACTTAGACAGGGGCTCAGTTATGGGGAGTATGTCTTTTTCATGTGTTGCCGTTTTAGATATCGGGGCGAAGGAAACTTGCTGGGTCTTTGTCATTTGTTTAACTGTGGGACAGCTTGGCTCTTCATGGACCACAGAGCAATCACAAGAGATTCACTTTCAATGAGCTAGTGCTAGGTCTAGGTAAGCAAGCCAGCGGGCCTTGCTTTACATTTTCTTTTATGTTGTCATGAGTTACCCTCAAGGGCAAAGGAGGGAAGGGTAGATGAATTAAATTTGAATCCACAAGGCTCTGAGGATCACTGCCTTGGGGGCTGGGGAGATAGCTCATCGGGTAAGAGCTCTCTCTGTGTAATTGTGAAGACCAGAGTTTGAATCTCTAGCACCCACTTAAAAAGCCAGGTATGGCAGAGCACACCAGTAACCCCATCACAGGGTCGGGTGGAGTCAGGAGGATCGTTGGGGCTGGCAGGCTGCCTTCTGCAGCAATGTGGTACAGACACCTAGGATCTCACAGGGACATGGAAGATAGCCTCTTACATACTCTGGTGGATTTTCCCCAGAGAAACAGGCCCAGTGCCACAGTCCTGGAATTAACTTATTCCTTAGGATTTCTCCATGAATCGCATTTGCATTCACAGGCAAGGCGTTCAGGAAGCTGATCAGCCAGGGTGTTGGTAAGGCCACAATTTCTGCTACTGACTTTGACAGTGTGAAAGTGATTCTGTGGGTATGGCCCACGCTGCTCTCACGTTTACAGAAATTCTCCTGCTTTTCTCTCCCTAGTTCTTGGATTACGAGCATGAGCCCTCGAATCTGTGTATGTGATTTGAAAGAAAAAATTAAGTGATATAGTAACATTTAATTTTATTTACTTGTGTGTATGTGTGTGTGTGTCTTATGTGCCTGTGCATGCATGGGTCACTGGAGTTACCACATGCTGGGAAGACTGGCTGGGATACAAACTCCAGTCTCAGAGCAGCAAGAGCTCCTAACTGTGAGCCATCTCCCCGCCCCCATCCCTCCTGCATAAGTGATTTTGCTTGAGCTCCTTTCTAGGAATTGTGGCTTTGTTTCTTTGCTTTAGACAGGGTCTCACTCATTATGTATTCCTGGTTGGTTTGGTGTAGACCATTTTAGCATAGAACTTACAGAGATCTGCCTGCCTCTGCCTCCAGAATGCTGATATTAAAGATATGTACCAAGTCCTCAACACAAAGGAGATTTATTTGTGCTAGAGGGGAAAAGGGCAGGGAATAAGAGACAGAGACAGGACGTCGGAGACAAGGGAGTGATATTTGTCACCAGGGGACAAAGGACTGCTTCTGGATAGAAAGGAGACAGATGTGGGCCATAGGCAAATAGCAGTTTATACAAGGGTAACGAGGGAAACCCCGTTAGGATGAGGTGTTTAAGTTTAATTGGGCATATTAATTGGGGGAGCCAAAGGGAGTTTTTGATTGCTGGACTTCGATACTTTGGTAGCTGGAGTTTGGTTGTCAGTCTCACTCAGGAGGAGGAAGTAGCCAACTTGAATAGACCTGGGTGGCTAGGTTTAGGAATGTAATCTAGCAGTCTTTAATGAGAACTATGGGAAGGGCAAGACTATCTCCCCTCGATCCAGAGGCAGTCCTTTTTGTCCCCAGTCCCCTGGCAGCGAACATATACCCCTTCCCCCCATCCCCATTGGTATTTTTCCCCCTTCCCCTTGTTCTTTATCTCCTGTCTTTGCCTCTTACTCCCTGCCCTCTGTCCCTCTGAGACAACTCAATCTCCTTTGTGCTGAGAACCTGATCTTGGGGTTTTTTTGAACTGATACCTGTCCCTTTACTCTGCACTCTTAGAAAGAGTAACTTTATGTTTAAGCTTGATTTTTCTCAACACAATTAACTTTGTGTTATTGACAGTTCTCTATGTACGACATAGAAGTGGTGTGCTTTTGCCATGTTTATCTCAGGCCGATCCTCTATGACACTACATGAGAGGTGTGGATACTTATAATAATAAAAATGGGCAATAAATGAATGAGGGCTGGAAACAGATCAAAAGAGAAAAACAGCTCCTCAAACCCGTGAGGAGCCAAGATGCTCAGCACCTACACAAAAGCTAGCTGTGGCCGTGTGCATCTGTAACCCCAGCACTGAACAGAAGGGAGACAGGAGGATTTCTGGGGCTCGATGGCCAAGGGCTAGACAAACTGGAAGAAGATAAGCTACATATTTGAAGAGAGTCACAAAGATAGAGTGATACAGCAGAACAGCAGACAACAGCCTTTGACCTGCTGTGTAGCAATTTCTTCCCAGTTAAAGCCTTCTATTTGGGAGGGAAACTTAAGATATACAAAGGGAGGTGAAGCAACAGGATATTTCAGAGAAGATGGTTGGGTGAGGGGGGTCTCAAAAGCTTCATCTTTCAGGGAAGTTCCTTAAGACAGGAAGAAAACAACTCGATAGCTTCAGGAAATTCCTGAAACTGACCAGATTCACTAAGTTCCCCCTTCCCAAGCAGTCAGAACTGCTTCAGAGTCACGTTCAGACAAGCCAAGTTGCAAAGGCAACTTTGAGACAAATTAGTTCCAACTAGTTTGGAACTAGAAGGTATGCCAGGTCTGATGAGGAAATAGTCTGAGAAATCCATATGTCCTTTGGGAGGAAGGAGGAAGTAGAACTTCCCCTGTAGCCACAAACAAATGAGCTTTGAATCTTGAAGAGTGAGCTATTTGATGTGTTGGCATGGCTTGGCATTTCCAGGTGGTAGTCAAATACTCTTGAGCTACCTAAACTTTTTTTAAAAATTTATTTATTTATTTATTTTATGTATATGAGTACACTGTAGCTGTCTTCAGGAACACTAGAAGAGGGCAACCAAGCGCAGGCCCTCTGGAAGAGCAGCGAGTGTTCTAACAAGATGAGCCATCTCTCTAGCCCTCGACTTTTTTGGGGGAACATATTTATTTATTTAATAATTTGTTTTTAAAAATTAAAATAAGGGCTGGTGAGATGGCTCAGCGGGTAAGAGCATTGACTACTCTTCCAAAGGTCCTGAGTTCAAATCCCAGCAACCACATGGTAGCTCACAACCATCTGTAATGAGATCTGACACCCTCTCTGGTGTGTCTGAAGACAGCTGCAGTTTACTTATATATAATAAATAAATAAATCTTTTAAAAAATTAAAATAATTAGCTAATTTTCCCCTTTTATTTCTACCCTGGAAACCCTCCGATGTACTCTGCTTGCCCTCTCTCAAATTCATGGTCTCTTTTTCCCTAATTTAGCTTAATTTTTGAATATAGCCAAGGATGCCCCTGAACTAGAGATCCTCCAGTTTTCCTTCCAGGGTGCTATGATTACAGGTGTGCACTCCCCTCCCCCAGCTTTACGTGGTGCTGAGAAGTCAATCCCAGGCTTTGTGTATTCTAGGCAAGTGTTCTATCACCTGAGATACATTCCCAGACCATTTCTTACAACTTTTTCATCTTCCCGAACAAACTTTTGTATTTGTTAAATTCCTTACCCTTCCCTCAGCCCTTACTGTTTTAGGCAGTTCACCTAAATATAACAGCATGCTATTTGTCTTTTTCAACAACTTTGTTATCGTTTGGATTTTGAGAGAAGATGCTACGATGTTGCCCAGTCTGACTCAGTCTTACTTTCTTTTTTTAAAACTTTTTTTTTCAAATTAAAATGCAATTGCAACATTTTCACCCTCCTTCTCCCCTCCAACCCCTCCCAGATCCTCTCCTCAGTCCTCACAAATTCAGGATCACATAGACAGCCCTGGTTAAACTAAACGGATCACACGATAAAACCGAAAGTCATCTGGGAAGGGATGGTTAGGGAGGAGGCAGAGTGGACGAAGAAAAGAGGATATGGAGAATAAGCAGAATGAATTACACACACACGCGCACACACACACACACACACACACACATACACACACGTAAAACTGTCTAAGGACTAACAACACAAAGGCAATAGAAGTAAATATTCACTACACACATAATAAAGAATTAGTATACATATTAGAACTTCTACATGTTGGTAAGTAAAGGGAAAGAAAGCAAGCCAACAGAAATATGAACCAAAGCTATGAATGAGAACTTTATATGAGAATAAGCTTTCATGTACATAGACCCTCTGATGGTCACATGGATATGATGTGATAGATATTTTATGTCCCTGTCAATCTGACCTCCTGCTATGATGGAGTGGAACATGGAATTGTGAACCAAACTAAAATCGGGGCCGGGGGAGGATAAATTTCTCCTTTAAGTTGCATTTTGTCAGGATATTTTATTTTCTCACAGCAATAGAAATAAAACTAGGGCACCAACTGTCACCTCTGGCCTCCACAGGCATGTGTGCTCCTGCGTACACACACACACCATAACATTTCACGTCATGAATGCTCCCCTGACCCATTTTCCTAGTGGTAGGAGTTTAGATTCGTTTCTTACAAACAAAATGTTGTAGGAAACAACCCCATCCCATCCTATTAGAAGGTACTTTTGAGATACTAAACATGTAAAGTTAAAGGGGGAACTATGGTGGTGAATGTCCTGGAATCTGGGTACCAAACAGAAGTTGTCTATCATGTGAACTCCCTGTAAAACTTATCATCAGGATTGTCTTTGGATTTTATTTTTAATCATGTGCTTAATCCAACACACTAGGAAACTACTGGAACCTTTTCTGGTCAGATTAGTCCAAACAGTTAGTGATTGTTCTCTTCCTTAACAGAAAGCTGATTGAAGGATTACACTGTCTGAATAGCTGTGAGATCCAGTAACTCTCATAAAGACACACTTATTTGGGGGTTAAAAATATCCATGGTTTCTTTTGGATTAATGGCTTAAATGTGAATGTTCAGCTGTAGCTGTAGCATGCATCCCCCGCATTAGTTCTGTGTCCCCAGGAGAGGAAATTGTTGAATCTCTATTGAGTAAGTAAAGAAAAAATTATCAATTTTAAACATTAGAATACACAGTCCATCTATCTATCTATCTATCTATCTATCTATCTATCTATCTATCTATCATCTGTCTTTCTGTATCCCTCTCTCTCTCTCTCTCTCTCTCTCTCTCTCTCTCTGTGTGTGTGTGTGTGTGTGTGTGTGTGTGTGTGTGTGTGTGTGTTATTTTGAGCCTATGTGTTGCTATATAATCCCAACAGTCTTGGGTCCAGCATTGTCTTCTGGTTTCCTTGGTGATCAGACATCTCTGATGCTCTATGAAAGAGAAAGAGAGAGAGAGAGGGAGAGAGAGAGATGCATGTATGTAATGTACATACCTACATTCAGGCAAAACACTCATACACATAAAATAAAAGAAATACATTTTTTTTTTTAAAAAAAAAAAAGAAATAGTTTTAAGAGTTTCCACACAGCTGGGTGGTGGCGCATGCCTTTAATCCCAGCACTTGGAAGACAGAGGCAGGTGGATTTCTGAGTCTGAGTTCGAGGCCAGCCTAGTCTACAGAGTGAGTTACAGGACAGCCAGGGCTATACAGAAAAACCCTGTCTCAAAAAACAACAACAACAAACCAAACCAAAAAATGTTTCCACACAAAAGAATAACACTAAACTGTTGTTATAACCAATCAATTGAAAATATGGTATTTGTGCCGGGCAGTGGTGGCACACGCCTTTAATCCTAGCACTTGCGAGGCAGAGGCAGGCGGATTTCTGAGTTCGAGGCCAGCCTGGTCTACAAAGTGAGCTCCAGGACAGCCAGGGCTAGACAGAGAAACCCTGTCTCAAAACAAACAAACAAACAAACAAAAAAATTTAGGCTCTGGAAGTGCATTCTAGGAGGTCACATGCTTGTAGCATCAGCTCTTGGGAGGCTGAATCTGGAAGAGTGCTTAGAGTTCAAACTAGCCTGGACTACTGTCTTAATAGAAAGGGACCCTGTTAGAAATGGTTTAAATAAGCAGACTTTTTTTTTTTTTGACACAGGTTTCTCTGTATAGCCTGCCTCTGCCTCCCAAGTGCTGGGATTAAAGGCGTGCACCACCACTGCCAGGCTATAAACAGACTTTTTATTTCTTTGCTTTTGAGGCAGGGTATCACTATGTAGCTCAGGTTAGCCCGAAACCTCTTTCCTGTCCCCCCAGTTTGGCATCGAACCCAGCTTCTTACACATGCTGAGCAAACTTGCTACCACTGAGCCACACTTCTAGGACTGTGACATATATTTTTTATGAAAAAATTGCCTATCAATGTGCAATGTGTGTTATTATTGTGAAGGAAAAATAACAACACATTTGAAATACACGTACGTGTGGCTTTGGTGTGATGAGCCATTGGGTAAACGTGCTTGCTGCCAAGCCTATTGACCTGAGTTTGATCCCATGAACCCAAGGGGAAAAAGCAGAGAAGCAACTCCCACAAGGTGCAGGTTGACCTCTGACCTCCACACACAGCCTGGCATGTCCATCCTCCTCAACAATCAAAAATAAATGTAAAAAGAAACTCCACATTTTCACGTATCTAAAAAAAGTAGTCTTTTATTTTTATTTTGTATATATGGGTGGTTTGGGATGCATGCATGCTGTGGCATCGCATGTGTGCAATGCTTGTGAGGCCAGAAGAGGGTCCCGTGGGGCTACAGTTAGAGATGGTGGTGAGCCATTGAGTGTGTGCTGGGATGGGAACCCAGGCCTTCTGTAAGAGCAGCCAGTGCTCTTAACCACTGAGCCATCTAGCTCTCCAGCCCCTCCCTGTATTTAGAGTGTTACTTGTTACCGTTACATACTGTAGTCAGAGGATGAGGCAGGAGGGTTATTTAAACCCAGTAGTTAAATGCCAGTCTGGGTAACACACTAAACACTCGACAGATGGAGAGGGAAACAGGATTAAACTAATCAGAAGCATCTTCTAAGAAACACATAGAAGGCTGTCAACCCCACCATTGGCTCTAAAAGGGAAAAGCAGAGGAAAACTCTAACTTTTTTGTTATTTTCTTCAACCCCACCTTCAATTTTATGGTTGTCATTTGTTTGTTTTTGACCGAAATGTCATCTTTCGATATGAGAAAAAGGAAGTATGTTCAGCACATAAGAGAAATCTGAAGTGTAACCCAGGACAAAAGAGTAGGAGGGCGGGGCCAGAGGGAAAAGAGCAGGTGTCGCAGTGACAGTGTCTTGAGACCTCTCCTCTGGGGATTGGTCCAGAGTTGCAGCAGCACTCCCTACTCCCCCATGCTAAGGATGGTATTTTTCTGGAGGGAAAAAAAGGAACAGAGGGCTGGGGATGTCGTTGACTTAGCAAAGTGCTAATCCCAGCATGCATGAAGCTCTGGGCTTGCTACCCAGCTCTGCGAAACCGAGCCCAGTGGTACACATCTGTGGTTTCAGCACTTGGGAGGAGAAGACAGGAGGATCTGAAGTTCAAGGCCACTCTTGGCTACATAGCAAGTCCCAAACCAGCCCAGGTTATAGGAGACTCTGCCTGTAAAAAGGCAAATGAACAAAACAGACAGGTCTGTGGATGCAGTTTAGTTGGTAGAGAAATAGTATATGAATGTGCTTCTGTTTTAATCCCAGGCGTAGAGATATGGGGCTGCTTCGGACTCTCCACAACAGCTGACTATGATTTGCCTCGTGCTCTAGTAGAGGTGTCGTTTTGCCCACTTTAGATAGTTTCTGTGATTGTGTGAGATTTGGAATTCTGGAAAGTTTTCAAAGGGTATATAAAAGGGGCTAGAGCCCCATTGGTTGTTTAGGGGGGCCAGGAAAGAGATTTGATTCACGGATTTTCCTAATTCCTCTCTCCCCTCTACCATTGTTTCTCTCTTATCTATTGTGTAGAGGGGTGAGACCAAGGGGATAAAGGGTAGGAAAAAAGAAGAACCTATAAACTAGCAAAGACCAGCTTCAGTAGAGTGCTTGCCTGGCAGGCATATGGCTCTGGGCTGTTGGGAGCCGCCCACCATTACATAATGGTGCAGGCTCTCTACCTCGGCGCAGGCTCTGTTTCCTGGATCTTCTCGGAAGCTCTGCCTGAATGTGCGCCTGCGCAAGGCGCGAAACTTATGCTAATTAGGCACTAAGGCTAGAGCCAATGAGGGATCAGCACGTCTCCCAGAGGCCTATATAAGCTGCGGGGTTTCGGCGTTTGAGGTCCTTCTACTCCATCTAAAAGAGCTGTAACAATAAATTGCTGTCAGAAGAATCCAGAGTGCGGCGTGCTCCTTATCGGCGAGGCAGCGCGCGGCACTGGGCTCCACCCCAGCACCTTATAAATATGCACATGCCTGCCATCCTTCTCTTGGAAGGCAGAGGCAGCAGGATCAGGAGTTGAAGGTCCTTTTCATCTATACAGTGAGTCTGAGGCCAGCCTGGGGCCAATCTGGGCTACCAGAGACTCTCTCTCAAGAAATAAAATACATAAACAAACAAAAAAAAATCAACCAACCCAAAACTCCTCCTACACATACACATTAGAAAAGCAAATGAATTCCCATATTAATAAAAGGTTCATGCTGGGTGGGCGTGGCACACGCCTTTAATCCCAGCACTTGGGAGGCAGAGGCAGGCAGAGTTTTGAGTTTGAGGCCAGCCTGGTCTACAGAGTGAGTTCCAGGACAGCCAGGGATACACAGAGAAAACCTGTCTCGAAAAACCTTAAAAAAAAAAAAAAAAAAAATTCACATAGTGAGACCCTGTCTAGAAAATAATAGGTTTAACAAAGTTACACTAGGAAACCGGTATTCAATGTTATCTTGCCCTTAGGAGACATGCAATAAGTGAAACTATTTAAAGGGTCTAGGAGTCGAGGGAAAGCGTAAGAACTATGATGCCTCTGTAGATGCAAGACAAGCAGGTGTTATATAACATAGGAGCAGTGACTATTGTGTGTGTCTGAGAACCTGCCAGGTAATTACTAAGTCTGAGAAGCCAGGAGACAAAATTGCTTCCTTGTGTCCCAGGGGATAAGAGGCTCTGTATGGGCAGAGGAGAGCTGTGCTGAGCTGCAGTCTTTCTGGCACCTCAGAAAAAGGAGTGTGGCCAACTTCATGTGCTGCAGCTCGGCCCATGGGGCAAGCTTGTCTGCTCATGCTAAAGTGTGTGTTTCCCTGACAGGATTGCAGGTGTTCTGCGCAGGTGTGGGCTCCTGGGGAGGAGGAAGGGAGGTAAACTTAAACTGCATCTCTTGATTATATTAGGGAGCCTGGGGCAACTGAATTGCCCTGGGGGTCAGGTAAACAGCAAGACGCACACACCTTCACACCTTAATGATGGTCCACTCTTGCTGTAAAACTATAAATCCTGCCATGTTTTGTTTGCTTTCTGCTCTTTTGAGATGACCCCATAGCCTATGCTTGCTCTCAACTCCTGGTTATTCTCCTGTTGAAGCCTCCTGGGTGCTGAAATTACAGCTGTATACCACCAACCCTGGCTCTAAAGCAATGGTTTTTCAAAATTACAGCATAGAATTTCCAACAGGTAAGTTGTGCAGGTGTGGTGGTCCAGGCCTATCATCCCAGTACTCAGGAGGCTGAGGCAGAGTGCTTGCTTCACAGACAAAACCCTGTCTCCAAAAACCAAAATAAGGGCTCCAGCTGTAGCTTGGGTGGTGGGGTGCTTTTGTGTCACATACGAGGCCCTGAATTTGACGATCAGCATTGGGTAAAATGAAGTGTTGGTGGTATTTCTTGACCATATTCTGAGTTCAAGACCAACCTGAGCAATATGAGACCTTGTGTCAAAACAAAACACCAACCAAAACCATAATTAGGGGATGGAGAGATGGCTTCTCAGTTAAGAGCAAGGCCTCTTCTGGACTCCACAGGAACTTGCACTCACATGCACATACCGGTGCACAGACACATATGCACATAATATTTAAAAAAAAAATCATCAATCTTTAAAAAGAAAAAAGTAAAACATAACAGCAAATCCTCAAAACAATATAAACACAAACTTATTAATCAAATAATTGTAACAAACCAATATCAGGCAATAAAATGTATACAAAATGTTTTTTATATAAAAAGTGATGAAAATGGTATCAGTTTGGAGAATTGGGTAAGATCAAGGTGAGTGAACTCAGGTTAAATAACACTGTGGGTATTTGTAGCGGTAAACAGTTAAGCCACTCTAAACTCTCAGCGGGTGCACTCACAGCTCCTCGACACCCACATTGGTTCTGGTCCCTCTTCCTTTTTTTCTGCAGTTTCTTGCCCAGGAATCTTAAAAGTCCTGCCTCTGTTTCCCTGCCCAGCCATTGGCCGCTGGCAACTTTATTTCCCAATCAGTGCCTACTGGGGCAGGGACTCTCAGCGCAGATGTGTGGGTTCCTGTGTGATTTCAGTAGCCGAATTAACACAAATAACATTAGAAGCAATCTAGTACAGACATTTTTTGTAATTGTCAGTTTGCCTTTCTCTAATACCTATCCTCACTATAATTTCACCCTGCCCAGCACAGCCAGCAGATGGGCACTAGACCTAGTAGTCACTCCAAGAGCCTGGATTCTTGGACAAGAAGGACCAAAAGCTGGTCAGTAGAACCTGAACATGCTGTCTTACAGCTTCTGGATTCTCTCTCTCTCTCTGTGCGTGTATATATGAGCATGCATGTTTTGTTTTGTTGTAAGACAGGGTCTCTCTGTATATCCCTGACTGTCCTAGAATTTGTTAGTAGGCCAGTCTGGTCTTGAACTCACAGAGATTCTCTTACCTCTGCCTTCCAAGTGCTGGGATTAAAGGAATGTGCCACCTTAGACACTAGCAGTCCCTCACTTTTATAGCCGGAGTGAGATCCTTGCTCCATCCAGATAATAGCAGAGATTCTAAACGAATGCCTGAGGAAGTGAACACACAAGATGATGATGGTGTTCATTTTGGAGTTGTTGTCTCCAGGCAGGCACTCTACAGAGGAGCTTCTCTTATTTACCTCTCCCCGTGGAAGATGCTTCTTGTACCTTTCATGTTTTATTGGCTACATGCTTTAATGACCAACACAATGTAAGTAAGTAGATGGATACTACATCCGAACACAAGCTCTGAGTATGATCTAAGTGAGATTAACTAAAAATAAGAACGGGGCAAGGGAACAGGTTCTCATGTGTTGGGAGGAGAAAAAAAAAAAAGAACTGGTAAGTTCCCGTGCTTGTGCCTCTGTCTGGCAGCCTGGCCGGCCATGCACTGGCGAGCAATGGCCGACCTGTTTTTAGCTCATGGAGATTCTGACTCAGAACTCCACAATCTCTCCACCAAGCTTGCTAGGTTCCTACTGGCAAGTCAATACATGCCAACCCCGTGCTTCAAATCCCCCACGGCCTTTGTGGAGCACCTCAGGCAAACCCACGCTTGGCCACTAGTACTTTTTTCTCTTGAACTCAGACGAGCTGCCCCGTGAAGGAAAAGGTAACACAAACTTAGTTCAGAAACAATGGTAACTCAATCTCTGGGCACAACAACTAAAACCTAATCTTGTAAGCCTTATTAAAATCTGATTCCTCCGGTGGCAAATCCTTGAGGATCCGCCATGATACCAGGGAACTCTAGCAGTTCCATCTTACCCCTGTGCTGTCCCCCATTCCAAAAAGACCTAACTCTCTCCTGCTTCCTCTCTTCCGCCTCCCAACCCAGAAGTCCCACTTACTCACCCAGTGATTGGCTCCTTTATTCATTAGGGGATTGGTTCACAAGAACTCACTCCTTGTCTGCAGCCGCTCCCAGGAGAGTGGAATTAGCATCAACATACAAACAGCACCAGGCCGGTCCACAACGCTCAAGTATCCTAGGCTGGCCTCAAATTCACTATATAACCAGAGATAACCTTGAAATTCTGATCCTTCTTCCTCTACCTCCCCATTGCCAGGGTTGCAGGTATGCATCATGGCCAGTATGTTCGGTGCTGCAGTAGAATCTGGCCTTCATGCATGCTAGGCAAGCATTCTACTAACTGAGTTACACCCTGGTTCCTGAATAGTCAGTTTTGCTTCTCAAGTATATTTGTATACGTGTGTTTGTTGTGTGTGTGCGTGTGTGTTGTATGTCTGTGTTTGTGTGTGGTGTGTAGGTATGTGTGCATGTGTGTAAATGTGTGTATATGCGTATGGTCAGTGTGTGTGTTCTATGTATTTGTGAATGTGTGTGCCCAGTGTGTATACAT